>SNQJ01S0075273.1:695-14082 GCA_010110895.2 Picea sitchensis | reverse complement strand
AGGAGGTTGCCCCCTCGAAGAGGCTTATTATCTGAAATTATCTCTTTTTCAAGGCGTTGAGTACTTTTCCTGAGGTTTTTCTATGCTATATTGCTGTTTGGTTCTTAACAACCATCTCATACAAAAGGATGTCAATATCAACAAGATAAATAGAATCCATGTTCAAATTTAGCTCTAATAACAAGATAAACACCAAATTCTTGTATGAGACCCCCTTGTTTCTGGGATAAGGGATCCCCTCCGCCCGGTGATTTGACACGTAAAGTCTATGGAGGTATACATAACCTACCCCCCTCTAAATTTGAACTTGTGACCTCTTAGGAGAAAACACATGTTCTTAACCATTAGACCCACTATAATATATATATATATATATATATATAAATTAAAAATAAATAAAAAGAAAAAACATAAAATATTATAATAAAACCCATACCCATATGTTGATAATATATAAATTATATATTATATAATATATAAATTATATATTATATAATATATAATTTATATATTATAAATATATAAATTAAAAAATAAATAAAAAACAAAACCTGAAACATTTTAACAAAAACGAAGCCCATTTGTGTATGCATTTCCCGGCCACACGATCCATACCCTCGCATCCTTCCACTCCATACCCATGCATCCCTGCATGCCCGCGACCATATGGCATATCCCCGCACCCAATATATGTTGATCCATATCCCCGCAGTAGTAAAGAGGACTGGTCATATCCCTGTGACAGCATAACGACCATGGATGGAGAAAGAAGTCACAGAGAAAGGATACAAACTAGGGCACAGACAAACCAGGAGAGAGAGGTCGCGAACAGAAGAGAAAGAGGGTGCAGAGAGAGGAGAAAGAGGTCGAGCGCCTTAACCCTAGCAATGACAGAAGGAAAGGTAGATTTCCATGACGAGAAATGCCTCTAAGGTGTGACTTTGTGAATGAATAAAAAAACACTAATTTGTATTCAGAAGGAGAGTAAAATAACCTATCCACCCCTTTTTCTAGAAGAGAGTAACTCCCTAATATAATTTCACTTCACTTGAAAACATTATATGACAAGAATGGACACTTTCAACAAAGGAAAACACAATTACAACAAGAAAATTGGAGAGATAATCTATCCACTTGGCACTTACATTACAAAATTAAACTAAAAAGGGGAATGCATGTCCAGGTCTAAGAAAAATCATCTCTGATTGACTCCTGCCAAAATCATTTGCCTGTTTTAAATACTATATACCATCCTAAGCACAAAGCCAATGCTATAATGTCAGAAAAAATGCAAACAAGGATAGTGATTGCTCCAACATAGGTTGATTGATGAATTTCAAGAAAAGAACAAGTTTGGCTATCAAGGGACTCACAAAGCCCAGTTGCTCCAAAATTCCATCTAGAATAACAGTTGCTTGGATGATCAGGGTCAATGCCCATTTGATAGTGTGGGTGGATCAAAATCCATGTCACATTCTTTTCTTCCACTCAGAATCTCTCTTAAAACCTTAAAAAATCTGTATACATCACTATTCTCTATAAAATTCCAAGACCTATAGTAATCTTAATCAATATATATATATCATCCCCTTTTTTGACAGGAGAAGGCATCCCTTTCACTCTAAATAAAGTTAACCCAAAATCTGCTACCCCAGAAAGACATAGCTTATAGCTTCTCCCATTAAGATGTTTTGCAACACTTACAAATTCTGACAACCAGCAAATATGTTTTAATAATTTGGAGACATGGAAGTCCTAATAACATATGTGCTTATGATCAATGATGAGGACGATAATACTATAGTTGTTCTCATCCTCTAAAGTGCAGGGGTAACAAATTTTCCTCAGCTATTGAAATGATTGTCAAGTATCATTCCCATGGAGATACTGGTAGATGAGAACATTCATGTCTTTTCCCAAAGTGTCTTTTCCCTTACCATGACATACCTACAACAAGCTTTCCAAATGATAAATTTCAGACTTCTTCTCCTCTTGGTTATCATTCTCAAATTCTCGTGTTTCATCAAAACATAACAAATATGATCTGCCTCTTTTCTTTCCAGAACATAAATCCAGACCTAAACATGTATCAGGGGTGTTGTAGTGTTGTTCTTCTTGGTATGAAATATTCATGCTATGCTCTCTGTATCCATTTCTTCCTTCTTTACATTTAGAGTTCTCTTCCATGTTCCATTTATCCTCATTATTTCTACAATGAAATTGTCCTTCAGAGACATCACCCTACAATTCTTCTTGATAGAGCTTCAGATTTGGATCATTTGCTTCCTCTTGGAAATAGGTATTATAATCATGGTGTTTCATCAAGAAGTCATCAAGGTTACTATTGTATTGACCTTGTGGGTCTGCAATTCCTTCTTTTATGATTCCATCATTTCTTCCCTTTTAAATCTCTTCAATGACATAGCATGACTATCCAATATATAGGAAAACTTAAATAACTCACTTCTAGATAATTAATTCCATCATACAAAGAATTTTTCCATGCCAGAATATTCTATTTGATTGAAAAATACCTTTCATATTACACATTGTGGGCCTTAAACATCTTTGTGATTTAATATATCTAACAACTACAATAGAGATATTTTTCTTTGCCACAATTTATATCTTATCTATACATTCACACTGCTAGAAAATAGGGATCCCACATGTACCTCCCTTGCAACCACAAACATTGAGGAATAATATGTTGGGTAAGCACCCTACAACAACTAGGTAAGCATCCTCTTCCTTCCCACACTAGCATAGTTTTAACCCTTAGCATTAGTAAACCTCTCGATGCACTTATATCCAATGTGGTTTTGGGTTCATGGTGAGATTTTTGTAGAGAGGAATTCACAAGCTATAAAATCCACCAACACACTAGGACCTAAATCTTTATGGAACACACTTTAATTCCATCTAATATAGACTATTAATGTTTGTATTGAGAAGGGGAGCACCCTCCATCAAGTATTCAATGAGGGAAGGCTACTAGGTACATTTGAGGGAAATCCTCATGTGCATTGGCCCTTTGAGATTGTGGCTAATTAAGGAGATAAACCCCCCACTAGGTCCTCAACAAGTTCTCAACCATGTGATGTCCTCAATATGTAACATTGCAATCTAATTTGACATAGAATATAGAATCTAGAAAAGGAATCTTAAATATAAGCATAACAAGTAGAGAATATTCAATTTATGATCCAAAGAATTGGAAGGTCTCGAAGCCAAGGTAGTAATGGGTAAGATAATAAACAATGTACATCATAAGCCCACCTCTAAACATGCATGCAATGAACAAATATGGAAATATATGTGATTATATACTCCACAAATTTCCATTAGGAATAATGATAGATAAATTTGTGTGATTCTATAGTCCATAACTTCCCATTAGGAATAATGATAGAGCAAGTTTTTAGGTATAGTTTTCCTACAATATTTGGTTAAAAACATTGAAATATAAATTTGCACTTTTTAGTTTTTTATCCTTGTCATAGATTAATTAATTTATGATTAAGATGAAGAAATGTCAATTAAATATTTGATAGATATGTGGTTAAAGTGAAGATATGCTAGTAAACTAAACTCTTAACTTAGTAGTTGATGCAACTTATCACTTACTATGAGTACAATGACAAACATAAATGCAGAAGGGAATACAAGCCTATCTCCATCCTTGGGATACTTGTGATGAAAACCATGAACAAGATAATGTATTGTATTACCCCTGCAAATCAAGTGATGAATATTCATGGTGATTAAACTTTAAATGATGTACCTATCATGTATATGCATGTATTTGCATGGTATTTTTAAAATTTGGGTCATTTTGCAGTACTGCACACATAGTAATCTATCAAGAAATTATTTCTTTGCTTAAAACCTCTTTCTCCTTCCCATAGCTAGTTTTCATCGAAGTTGAATTTCTTTCATTTTATTTTCCTCTAATTAATTTATGATTAAGATGAAGAAATGTCAATTAAATATTTGATAGATATGTGGTTAAAGTGAAGATATGATAGTAAACTAAACTCTCAACTTTGTAGTTGATGTAGCTTATCACTTACTATGAGTACAATGACAAACATAAATGCAGGATGGAATACAAGCCTATCTCCATCCTTGGGATACTTGTGATGAAAACCATGAACAAGATAATGTATTGTATCACCCCTACAAATGAAGTGATGAATATTCATGGTGATTAAACTTTAAATGATGTACCTATCATGTATATGCATGTATTTGCATGATATTTTTAAAATTTGGGTCATTTTGCGCAATCGCATACATAGTAAATCTATCAAGAAATTCATTTCTCTTGCTTAAACCTCTTCTCCCTCCTATAGCTTAGCTTCTACTCTGGGTTGAATTCCTTCTATTTTATTTTCTCCTTGCATTTCTTTTGAAGAGCTGAATAAACACCACTTCAGCTTCCACTTCCACCAATTCCCTTTGAGTAACAAATAACCTAAAATCAAGAACTTAACGTTAAAACTTATCTTAGCAACTTTTCTAGGGATCTTCAAACCCATCTAAGCTTAGGTGTAGATCTTTGTAATAGGATTGTGAGAATAAATTCCCAAAGATGCTAAATAAACATAAAGCCTTGAGTTAGGAGCCAACCAGCCTTGCTATATCAATCAGATTTTGGGAAGCCCTCTAACATTGTATAAGACCACGAAATGATCGGGGCCCCAGAGTAATAACCCTTCTCGCCATTATCTCTTGGTGTTGATCTACTCCACCGTCCCTCCGGCTTTTAGTATAGTAGGTGGTACCATGAGGCTTGGTAACACATTTTTAGACTCTACACAAGGTGATAGCATAGGAAGTGGTACACCTCGATCGACAGCTAGACTCCACTGAACTCCTTGGAGGATCGCTAACTTCCTGAGGTAACTTTGTAATCTCTGTGCTATTAGTTCAAGCAGTTGTCAACGTGAATCTTCCCACCCACCAAAACTCCTAGCCCTCTACATTGATTCCTCACATGTTGACTCCATCACTAACTAGCTTTCCTTTGTGAGGAAGGTTTGCTCAGATCTTCACTCCTAGGATTAATTAGCATGCGTTGCTCTTTTTCTCCTTAGTTGGCCTAGGATTGAGTTTCTTCAGGTCTAATGGCATCAGCCTGTGTTAATTCCCTTCATTCGATCAATAAGGCCATGGATGCAATTAAAATAAAGTGTACAAAGAGGTAAATAACAGTCTGTTCCAAATTACATCTTATAATTCTCCAACATCATTCTTTACACTTAATGCAACAAAAACCAAATGGAATGTTTTATACAAGGTCTATGGAGAATGTTATTGGAAAATTGAAAATATTATCGTAAACCCACATCTCACATATTTGTACTTGCACCATAGATTCACAATCTTCATGAAGAGGTCCGGGAGAAATGTCATGGAAAATCTTCCGTCCAAGCACTGTAATCTGTCCACTACTCAGGGCTTGGAACTCGTGGAGGAGGCATAGCTAATTCCTATCCCAAGAATCCATCGATTCATAGCCTCAATCCAGACTCAACTTCTGCTTTATGCTTAGTTGCAAGCCACATCACAAACCATTTTGTGGACTCTTGGCAATTCCTCCTCTTGGCATAAAATCCCAATCAAGCAACATTTGAGCTCCATGAGATTTTACGATTTTTTAGGCGGGACCAGGGTGACTATTGCCTTCATCCTCTCCTGAGGGATTGTTTCATAAATTGGACCCCCCTAAATCCAAATGTTGCATCGCTTTCCATCGAAAGAACTAGTTAATCAAATTGATGAAAACAACTTCTGAGGTGTTGGAACTGAGAGTGAGGGGTAATCTATCTACAATCCTATGCCATGAATCCACCGTAGGATGATAGCCTCAATTTGAGGGCTTTCTATTTTATAAATTCAATTGCAAGTCGTGATCCTAAAATTCTTATTGGGACTTTTAGCCAATTCCCACCAAGTGGTATAAAACTAACAGAGAAACATTTTTAGTTTTGTGAGATGTTGGAAGATTTTTTTAGACATGGAATAGGTGACCAAATTAACCATCCTCTCCTAGGCATGGTTTCGTAAATTGGACTTAATCCAAATGCTTCATTTCAAACTGAGAAAAACAAGAGTTCTTGAAATACTTGATTAAATCAACTTTTGAGGCATCACACACGGAGTGAGGTAAAGATCTAGATAAAATCATCCCAGGAATCCATAAAATTCAATGGTTCCTCAATCCAAGTCTCATATTTTTTTTACGCCCAGTTGCAAGTCATATCCTAAACCACTCTTTGGACTCTTGGCCAATTGCTCCCTGAGGGTACAAAACCTAAATCTGGAAAGTAAAGACATTTTGAGTTCCGTGAGATGATGCAAGATTTTTTTAGGCATGGAATAGGTGTCTATATTTTCCATCTTCTCCCAGGGCACGGTTTTATAAATTGGACCCCATAATCCAACAAATAAGTTCTTTTTGTTTCCAAACCGAAAACACAAGTTCCCAAAACAATGAGTAAAGTAACTTCCTAGGCATGGCACCTGTGAGTGAGGGGTGGTCTAGCTCAAATCCTATCCCAAGAATCCATCTAGAATAGAGTGGTTCCTCAATCCTAGTCTCGTTTTTCATTTTATGCCTAGCTGCAAGCCACATCCCAAATCATTTCTAACTCTTGGAAAATTCCTCCTGAGGTATAAAATCCTAACGAGCATTTTGAGCCCACATGAAATTTTGCATTCTTTTATGCATGGACTAGGGTGACTAAGCATTTTCATCCATCCACCCTTTGGTGGGCATGGTTTCAGAATTGGACTTCTAAAATGTTGTATTTCTCATTTCCACCGAGTAAAGCACTATAATAAAATCAATGAAAAACAACTTCTGAGGGTATTGAACTGGAGGAGGAGTACTAGCTAAATTCTAAGCTGTGAATCCAACAGATGATGTTTCCTCAACTGAGACTTGGTTTTCAAGCTTACAGGCCCAATTTCAAGTCAGATCCAAACCATTTTGGGTAATTTTGGCCAATTCCCACCTGGGCATAAAAAGACTAATGGAGCAACATTCTTGAGTTCCGTTAGATGATGCAAGCTTGTTTAGGGTAGAATGGACTAGGTGACCAAATTATCCATCCGGTCCCAAGGCATGGTTTGGTAACTGGACCCTTAATACAAATTTTGCATTGCTTCAAACTGAAGTAAAAACACTAGTTCTCAAATCAATGAGGCAAATCAACTTCCTCAGGTATGGCACCCGGGAGTGAGGGTTTCTCTAGTTGAAATCCTATCCTGGGAATCCACCCATTTGATGGTTCCTCAATTCAAGTCTCAGTTTTCATTTTATTCCTAGAAGGCAAGCTGCATCCCAAACCATTTTGGGACTCTTGGCAATTCCTCCTTTGATTATGTTGTAGGTGCTCAAACTGAGAGTAATTTGGCCTTTTGAGCTCCATGGGATTATGCATGCTTGTTTAGGTATGAACTAGGGTGGGATAACATTCTCCATCCACTCAAGGTATGGTTTGAAAAAAACTCGAGGGGTTGGAACCAGGAGGAGGTGTGGGTAATCTAGCTAAATCCCATGCCAGAATCCAACAAAGATTTATGGTTCCTCAACTGGAGATTCTTATTTTTCTATTTTATGCCTAGCTAAAGTCGATCCTAAACCATTTTGGGGATTTCACACCTCCCATTGTGGCATAAAATAATAACGAGAAAGTACTTCCTTTGAGTTGCCCGGTGGAGATGATGCAAGCTTGTTTAGGTAATGGAATAGGTGACTAAATTATCCATCCACTCCCAAGCCATTGTTTTGCTCTTGTAAATTGGACCCTTAATCCAATTGTTGCATTGTTTCAAACTGAGAAAAAAAACTAATTCTCAAAATCAATGAGAAAAGAAAATTCTAAGGCATGGCACACATGAGTGAGGGGTTCTCTAATTGAAATCTTTATCCCAGAATCCATCAAGCTTCCATACTCTCAACTGGTATTGATATTCAAGTATATGCCCAGCCAGGTCACATCCCAAACCATTTCTGGGAATCTTCACAATTTTTCCTGATGGCATAAAAAACTAATGGAGCATCATTTTAGTTATGAGATGATGCAAGATCTTTTAGGTAATGGAATAGTATTCATTTCTTTCCATCTCTCTCCGAGGCACAATTCTGTGAAATTGGACCCCCTTAATCCAAATGCTACACTGCTTCAAAATGACCAAAATACTAGTTCTCAAAAATCAATGAGTAAAGCAACTTCCAGGCATGGCAACCCTCAGGAGTGAGGACTCTCTAGCTGGAATCCTATCCCAAGAATCCACTGGAGTTAACGGTTCCTCAATTTGAATCTCAGTTTTTTGTTATATGCCAATTTGCAATTCACATCCCAAACCATATCGGGGACTCATGACAATTCCTCCTCCGGGCATAAAGCTCTCCTTACTAGAGCATCATTTCTTTTGAGCTCCATGAGACTTCCATTTTTAGGTGGAATAGGTGATCAAGCATTGTCCATCCACCCCAAGGCATGGCTCTTATAACTGGACTCTAAATCCAAACAAATGTTGTATTGCTTGTTACTGAGAAATGCACTAGTTATAGAAATCGATGTAAAAAACAAATTCTGAGGGTTTGGAACTGAGAGTGGAGGGTACTCTAGCTAAAATCCCATGCTAGGAATCCAATGTAGATGATGGCTCTGTCAACTGAGACCTTCTATTTTCATTTTATTCCCAACAATGATCCAAAACTATTTTGGGGACTCTTGGCTAATTCCTTCTTAGGGTATAAAAGACTAACATAGCAACATTTTTCAGTTCCGTGAGATTATGAAATCTTGTTTAGGTAATGGACCAGTTGGAACAAATTATTTATCTTCTCTCGAGGCATGGTTTGATAAATTGATTCTAAGCCAAAATGTCAGATTGCTTCAAACCGAAAAACACTAGTTCTCAAATCAATGATTAAAGCAACTTCTAAGGCATGGCACCCTCGTAGAGTGAGGGGTTCTAGATGAAATCTTATCCTAGTAATCAATCTGGTCGCATGGTTCCCTAACCAGTCCCACATTCATTATATTATCAGCCTTGCAAGTCGATCCTAAACCATTTCAGGGAGAGTCTTGTCCAATTGTCTCTAAGGCATAAAACCTAACAGAACTACTTTTTGAGTTCCGTGAGATGCTGGAACATTTTTTAGGCATGGAATATGTTGATTATATTTCCTTTCCATCCACTTCCAAGGCATGGTTTCATAATTGACCCCTTTAATCCAAATGTTGGTTTGCTCAAACCCAGGAAAAACAATAGTTCTCAAATCAATGAGTAAAGAAACTCTCGAGGCATGGAAACCCAGAGGAGGGTACCGAAATGATCCCATCCTAGGAACTACTGTTTGATGGTTCCCTCAACTGAAGTCCCGCCATCTTTATGCCCTAGTTGTAAGTCGATCCCAAACCATTTCGGACATGGCAATCTATATCCTAAAGAAAAGCCTAATAGAGCACTTCCTCATTTTTTAGCTCATGAGATTTTGCATGTTTGTTTAGGTACGGGACTAGGTGACCAAGACATTTCCTTCCATGTGGCCCCGACATGCATGGTTTCATAAATTGACCCCTAAATCCAAATGGTTCCATTGTTTCTTACCGAAAGTAAAAGCACTAGTTATCTAAACTGATGAAAACAACTCCTCAGGGGCTGGGAAGCTGGAGGAGTGGTTCCCTTTAGCCAAAAATCATGCGAGAATCCAAACAGAGATGATAGCCTCAACTAAGTTCCCATTTTTCTGCTTTATGCCTGGGCCTGTGTTGCATCCCAAACCATTTCCCTGTGGACTTGGCTAATTCTCATTGTAGGCAAACACTAACTGAGAAACATTTTGAGTTCCAAGTGAGATGTTGTAGAGCTTGTTTGTAATGAATAGGTGAATATATTTTCCATCCTCTCCTAAGCCATGGTTTCATAAATTGGACCCCTAATCCAAATGTTGCATTGCTTCAAACCTAGAAAAAACACTAGTTCTCGAAAACAATGATTAAAGAAACTTCTAAAGCATGGCACCCATGAGTGATGGGTACTCTAACTGAAATCCTATCCCAATAATCCATAAGAGTGGATCACCCTCAATCCGAAGTCTCTTCGATATTCATTTTATGCCCAGGCTCTAAGTCACATCTCAAACATTTCTCCTCGGACTCTTTGTCCAGAATTTCTCCTGATGGCATAAAACTAACTAACTACATGTCTCTATCAACTAACTACTAAATCTTACTACCTTGAAAAAATACTGCACATTGAGTTTAACAACCACTACTCCTACATAAAAATGTGTGGGCTGCACTATTGTTAACCATCACCATAACTAACTCATTCTTCAACTTGGATTTAAAAAAAACTAATATGTATAGTTCTACTCTTGGATTTCCTTAGATATATTGCCAACTAAAGCACCCACATTTGCAACATTACCCAACCAATGGTTGGATTTCCTTACTCATAGACCAATCTCATCTCAATGGACATTTCTTATAATAACTCTAATTTGCACAAATCCAACAAACAACAACCTTAATACTTATTTTTTCTTATATCCATATGATAAATCTATCATGTCCTTAGTGTTATCACATTATGTCCATGTCCAAATTGTAACAACCTCCTGCTACTTGCATAAATAACTCTAATACTGTGTGCTAAAATTTTATTTTGGTTAAGGTGTGTATGCTGCAAAAAGGAAACACACTTGACTCCATCAGCCAGCCACCGACATCGCACTGCACAAGACACAACCACGAAGGATCAACAAGAATACATAAGGGCGACACTGCAATTGTAAGCATTTGAACAAATACACCGTGGTTATGGACTGTATTTAACATGTATTACATGGAAGAATCCATGTGAGAGTAGATTTTACCTATTCTCGCATGTGAAAGCAAAGGCGCGAATCTTAGTTTTCTCATTCCGAGAGAATGTCGACAGCTCCCCGTCGCATCAGTCAGAAGAAATCCAGGTAACTTCAAGTAGAGGTCGCAAGCAGGGAACTCCCCGCCTTTAAAGAGAGCCCAGACTCACCATACGCATCTTTAGAGGTGTGTCAAGAGTGGGAGACCCGCCTTTAAAGGGTCTTTCAGACCTTTGATATCGGCACTCAGATTCTTTGGCGGCTGTGAAATAATCATCCACTAGTTAAGACCCAACATTACCTATGACCTTACAAGTGCTAAGTAAATTGACCAATTACCTGCTTTTATCTCCATTAGTAGATGGTTACTAACCCAACCTTAAAAATAAGTATATATAAATAATCTAAATTGCATTTACTTATTCTTGATAAATTAATGTACTTAGATCTTCGGGTTGGACCACCTTCATGTTTCTTTTGTTTGTTAATTTTATGGACCTCAGTTAAGTACATGATTAACCCGTATTTGAGAAACCGCTGACTCGGAGTATCCTAAGTCAGCTGCCAAAATCACCCGGTGATCGTGACCTGCCTGGGGATCGCACCCGGCCTGAGCCACACCAACCCTTAACATGGTTGGATTTTTTGTCCCCGCAGGTTTCGAACCGGTGACTTTAACATCACGGAGTGGCTTAACAACACACTCCGTCACCGACTTTCCTACACCTCGGGGACTAGACCTACCTTTCATGTTGTCAACCATAATAAAATTAAATTAAATTAACCTTACAATACATTACCCATATCATTACTCTTATACTTCAATAACATTGTAAGGTAAATAACCATGATCTTACATTCCTATGTTATTAATGCTGACATAGCCCCTTTTATTTTGCAAGACATTACCTTTACATGTTTCAACCATACCTTACAATAACCTTACATTATAACGACATTGAAATTAACAACGAGGATCTTATAATTCAATATTATCAAACGCTAACATTTTCCATATTGTGAGAACTTTACCATTACCTGTTTCAACCATTAGTTTGCCATAAACTTATCTTACAACAACATTGCAAAAATAATATACAAAAATAAATATGATGGGCATAATGAAGTAAAAACCATGATGAAATTCAATTGTAAATCATATGGTAAATGAAATTCCTTTATTGTAAATCATAATAATCCCAATAATCGACCACCCTAAAGGAAAAAGGAATCGTCAAAACAAATACTTACCCACTATAGGTTTTCCTTGGCCAAACCTTAATGCAATTAGTCGCAACGAGCAGGCTCTAAAAGATGCTAGGTCTTAGCTATTATGTTACCACTTTACAATTTTGTTAACAGAAATATGGATAAGGAATTAGTAACAATGATAAGGGTAAGGAAATTAACTTGTTGGTTAATCGACTACACAGCAAGTGGCTTTACATAAAATGGTAAGAGTAATCGCATAAAGGGCGACTGATAGATAAGGTGGTGTCAAGGATCAACGATAATGGCTTAAATATGTACATTAAAGCTCCTTAGTAATAGTTATAAAATGCGATATCATGGCTGCCAAAATTTGTCATCAATTATCATGTCAGTCTTAAAGTCTGGCTGCAGAAATCACCACCAGTCATGCCCTTGATAGTCGTTTCCCCTATCATCCATTATTGCCATCCATTTCTGGAGCTGCAGCTGGCACATCCAGAACATAACGATCAAGAATCGCAGTCATCACTGAATCGACTGTGTCCCGTTGTTTTGCAAAGAAAAAAAAAAGAAACAATACGATCAACTAGAAAACAAACACTGCTAAGTCTCCTTTAATACAAATAAGGGAAGGGGAAATGAGCGCAGCCCACTCCACAAACATGATCCACTCAAAGGAGGTAAAAAGGAAACCACCGTACGTAGGCGCGATTCAGCAGAGGTGAAGGAGTGAGTCAACTTACAAGCTACTCATATAGCAGGGGAATGGCTACGCATCCATACAGGCAACGAACCGCAATGGCAAGGCTAACACAATCGATTTTGAGGGGCGAATGGTAGAGGGATGAACCCTACAGCCGTTATACAATGTGAACATGGATAAACCTTTCCAGTTAAGTGATGAAGACAAGGGAAAAAGTAAAATCTCAGTAAGAATTCACCCAGAAGGGCCAACGAAAATTCACCCACAGTGTCAATCATTATCCATTCCAGTAAAATTTTAATCGCAGGAATAAATTAAATTTGGTTGAAAATGCAGGTGTGAGAAAATTTACTACCCAAAAATTTAACGTAGACAGGTATCAATATAGCGTTTCCAGTTGATGTGAGGCATAGCAAATCTCGGCCCAAGTAAAAGTAAATTTATTGACAGAGATAACTGGTTTTTCATTCGGGTGTTCCCTTTCAGCATACAACTTAGGGACGCAAATAGGGAGTGGAATAGTCTTAGCAATACAATAGAGTGAATAGAACTTCATTAACAATATTGCAATCGAATCTTCC
>SNQJ01S0075272.1:23442-37087 GCA_010110895.2 Picea sitchensis | reverse complement strand
GAAATTTGGAGGCCATTTCTGGGAGCTACGCTCAACATTTTTCAGTGTCGTCAGTTGTGTTGGATTCTTGAGGTTGAGAAAAACCCAACTAGACAATTTTGTAATCCTTTTTAGATACTTCTGATGTAGTTTTTCAGCATTGAAGATAAATAACAGAGCCTCCCCTACTGAGACAAAGGCTCAGAGATGTAGGCAACCCTGTCGAACTCCATTAACAATCTTGTTTTTATGGTTTGTTGTTATGTATGTTTACTTTATAATATGAATTATTTATGATGGTTGCAATATTATTTCATTAATATCTTCTTCTTTTCTTAATTCCTAAGTGGTAATTTAACACATGCTTAAAACTCAACCAAGTCTTTTCAAGATCATTTTCGGATAAAGTGGTATCAGAGCATGTTGACAGTTGGTTTTTTGAGTTTGCATGATT
This sequence comes from Picea sitchensis, assembly GCA_010110895.2. NCBI lineage: Eukaryota > Viridiplantae > Streptophyta > Pinopsida > Pinales > Pinaceae > Picea > Picea sitchensis. The sequence continues at coordinate 36,654 of SNQJ01S0075272.1, read as the reverse complement.
ACCAGGGAAAAGCTAAGTCTAGGTCAAGGAGAGCTTGTGGAAAGGGATCATGAGATTGGATCGAGAAAGAGTGTATCTCAAAGTGAGAAGATGGCATCTAAAGAAGGAATGTCATAGAATGGGATAGAGTTTTGAAAGACATTCTTCTCCATGTCTGAGGTGTTAAAGGTCTTATATGATGATTTCTTGGAATGGAAGAGGCATTTTCAAGGGGAATCACCAAAACATGACAAAAGTGAAGAAGGAGAGCACCCTCCTAAACCTCCTCCTTCATCTCCATCATCATATTCTTCTTCAAGTACAAGTGCGACTTATACCACAAGAAAACATTCTCATAAACATAAGCATGATATGCCATTACTTAATCTTGATGCAAAATTCGAATTTCCCATGTATGATGGGGAAGTCAATGCTGAGAAGATTGGTAACTGGATTAGACAGATGGAATTTTTTTTCAATGTGCAACAAATGAAATATGAAGCAACCCAAATCAAATTGGCATCACTTCATCTTGCAGGAACAATACTCATCTGGTGGTAGATTAAGTTGCAACATTGTACTCAACAAGTTGGTAATGTATTTCCATCATGGAAAGATTTTTTTTTTCACTTAGAAAGAAATTTTATCCTTTGGGTTATAAGGAAAAGGATTTAATTGAATGGAAAAGTCTTGAACTAAGAAAAGGAAAAATGGTGCAAGAATACACGATTGAATTTCATAAGATGGCATTAATGTTAAATATTCCATTACATACACAAGAAACTCTTACAAAGTAAATAGGAGGTTTACCTGCACATATTCGTAACACTGTATTTATGTTTGGACCTACTACTCTTGATGAGGTTTATGTTCAAGCAACGTATATTAAAGCAGGGAAAACAAGAGTTGGTTTATCGGGGGAATTGTATTCAAGGAAAGAAGACAAAAGAAAGGGGAATGGAAAGAAATCAAATTCAACGAAAAAGAAGGAAGGGAAGCTCTCTTGTAAGCATTGAAAGAAAGAAGGGCATGATGATGACCATTCCTAGCAATTTCATCCAGAGAAGAGACCAAAGTTGTTCAAAGAGAGGAAAGGGAGGCCAACAATTGCAACAGAAACATGACCAACAAACTTGGGGTATTATTCAGGTGATGGGACTAAACTCACAACAATTAGTTTGCCAGGTAAAATTGGTGATGGATATGATTCTAGAAGTAAATTGTTTCATATAAGGGTCATAATGAAACATACTAATATCGACACATTAATAGACAATGGATCTCAATCTAACTTAATTTCAGAGGAAGTGGTTAAGAATTAGGATTAAACACTAAGATTCATCACAAACCCTATTCACTAAATTGGATAAGCAAAGATCACAAATTGCCCATAACAAAGAAATGTATCATTAAGTTTTCAATTACATCTAAGTATGTGGATGAAGTAACATGTGATGTGGTGGCACTAGAAAATCATCACATGAATATGTAGATATTGATGAAGTAACAATGATGAAAATCATCACATGATGTGGATGAAGTAACAATGAATATGTTGTACATGCTCATAACATAACATAAAATCAATCTCTTCAAACAATGGAACAATTAAGGAAGGCGGATTATGCAAGAAACACACCTATAATTGTGCCAAGTAAAGCAATTGATCTTAAGAATGAACATTAGATGGTTGTAGAATGGAAATTCAATCATACTTTGCTTCAAGATAAGTTAATTTTGTGCAAGCACATCAAACATATTGGTACATTTTCAGTCATATTTATGATGTTATCACTGCTAATGTTTTCTACAGGGATGTTAGTGGCTTCAGTAAGATGTGAATGAGTTCAAGTGGCTAACAATATGCTTTCAATTGCCATGGTTATAATCAAATTCATTATGATGAGACAAGTGCACAAGACATAGTTTAAAGACAAAATATAAGTGGGGTGGCCTATCCCACACTTGATGACTGGTTAATACCCTTTTGGAGGACCAAAAGGTGTTAGTGGGGAGGCATGATCCAAAATGGACCTAGGAAGGCCTAAAAATCAAAGTTATTAGAATCGTACTAAACCAACGCCAATGCATCGGGCTCATCACACCGATTTCGACCATATATGTTTTTCTCGAAAATGGACAATGTATGCAAATGTTATCGCGTTCTGATCGATTTCCCAAACATGCAAAAATAGTCAACTAGTCAAAGTTAGTTGCCAATAGGTCGTACTACTGACATCAGCATGACGTGTTAGTGACATCACCCTGAAATCATGATGAAATCATTAGGGACATGTGGCAACATGAGGAGGTGACATGTGTCAATCAATTTTTCCATTTTTAGTCGTGATGTGGACTAGTAAAAAAGTGACACGTGGCATAGTACGAAGGTGACATGTGGAACTATATGGGTGTGAAATGTGGCCCAATGACAGTCTGACACATGGTAGTATGGATGAAAATTGGCAGTGATGTGGTGTTGACCAAGCGACTGACTGTACAGTATGACAGAGTGACATGGTATCAGGTGGCAGACTCAAGGATTGACAGATGTCGCACGATGTTGACTGGGCATATGGGTTGGAAGTTTGATGTGATGATCCAATGGGAAGCTAACTCTATTGGTGACTAGACTGTACAGTCCAATCACATGGAGACGCATGGCCCAATCATAGGGCACCAGGTGGCACCCCGTATTTGGCTAATGTGGGCCGGTTCAAAAATTTGTTTTTCTTCCTGTTGGCACAGGGGCAGACCCGGGGTTCAACGCTTCAACAACGGACCACCAAAAACATAACTATCAACCCTTTCGGAAACACCTGTGAAGCAGGAGAAGTCTCACTTGAGGTATAAGAAGGGGGGGTTATAGAACTCAGGTGTCTGTAACGGATCTGGGACATAGACATGTGATAATAACACTTAGCAGTGTATTCTAGCAACACTTAGAAGGTGATATGAATTAGTTCATTAGCTTCATTAACATCGCAGAAAAAACCCTAAGATAGATCGGCGCAGTAACAATAAAGATTAAACACTTCAATCATTTAGCACATAGCACTGAGTTAGATCTAACATCCATTCATCCTTAACACAACTAAATCACTAAGCATCAACAGGTCTATCTAACATACATACTAAGAATATCACTAAACAAATTCATAACATAACCAACAAAGCACAAATCAAACCAAAGACACAAGATATACGTGGTTCACCCCAGTGTGGGGCTACGTCCACCAACTGCTTCATCTTCTTTACTATTCTTCAATCTCTTACATTAATTTTCTCCTATGCACTAAGCCACAGAGCCAAGCTTCGCAGTAGATAGGAGATCTGCACACTATGCACTAGATCCTCCTTCCCAAAACTAGGTCAAGGAACAGAGCCAACTTCTTTATTGAGCACAGAGCCTTACACATTTTGTTGCACAAAAAAACTCAGAACTACTTGCACTTAGCCTCTTTTCCCCTCTCTATTGACTCCTTTCTACATTACATTCTTACTTATTTATACTTTTAAAATAATGCCTAATCATGGGTAAACCCGTGGGCCGACATCTTATAACCCATTAAAAAAACCCTAAGTAACCCCTTGTTGGGTCCACATAGACCGCAAAATTAGTGAGATCCACGATTTGAGCTCCGCCTGGGCGCTCCATATACGACCAGCCTATCGAAGTCAAAAATTGGTCCAAACCTGACCAAGGTTTCCTTGAAATTTGGTCGAGGGCCAACACATCCGCAAGAATTGAATACTTCACCTCCTCCATAGCCCAAGTTTTCGGAACAAGCGCCAATCGCTTGAGCTACACATGATTCTTGTTATACATGTGGCATCATTTGCTTTTAAGTTGATGTGTGGCAAGTTTTGGGGATAAGCCCCAATCAGCGGGGGCTATCTCGACCGACCAGGGGCCATGGACCAGGGTTGTACCGGAGGTTTAGGGCACGGATGACATTGGGGCATGGCCACATGCCTCCCATATGACCCAGAACAAGGAGCTAGGGCAGATGAATAGGGGCTTAATTGTTTAGCATATAGAGCGTGGCCACATGAGCCATCCCATATGACCAAGATCCTGGGTAAAGGGCATTGGAGCACCAAATATGCTACAAAAGTGGGTTTTTAACTATATTGTATGTTTTTTATTTGGATTATTATGCTGATTTTGGAGGATTTTGCCCATTTTGGGGGTATGTAGAGCCCGATTTAAGGCCAAATCTTGGGAGGAAGTTAGGATAGGATCCCTAGCCAAAATCCTATATAAAACAAGCATTTTTAGGATGTTCAGAAAGAACAAAATGATGAGGAATTGTAAATCCTAAGACATTTTTATGTAGGGAAGCCATTGAGGAAGCAAACTTTGGAGGCCATTTCCAGGAGCTACGCTCAAACGTTTTTAGTGCCATCAGTTGTGTTGGATTCTTGAGGTTGAGAAGAACACAACCAGACCAATTTTTAATCCTTTTGAGATACTTATGATGTAATTTTGCAGCAATTGAAGATAAATAAGAAAGCCATCCCTACTAAGACAAATGCCTGGAGACGTAGGCAACCTTGCCAAACTCTATTAACAATCTTGTTGTTATGGTTTGTTGTTCTTTATGTTTATTTTATGATGGCTACAATATTCTTTCATTAAGATATTCTTATTTTCTTAATCAAATATGAGGCAACCCAAATCAATTTGGCATCGCTTCATCTTCAGGCACAACACTCATCTAGTGGCAGAGTAAGTTGCAACATGGTACTCAACAAGTTGTTAATGTATTTCCATCATGGAAATATTTTGTTTTTTCACTTAGAAATCAATTTTATCCTTTGGGTTATAAGGAAAAGGATTTAATTGAATGGAAAATTCTTAAACTAAGAAAAGGAAAAATGGTGCAAGAATACACGGATGAATTTCATAAGATGGAATTAATGTTAAATATTCCATTACATACACAAGAAACTCTTATGAATTATATAGGAGGTTTACCTACACATATTCATAACATTGTATTTATGTTTGGACCTACTAATATTGATGAGGTTTCTATTCAAGCAATGTATATTGAAGCAGGGAAAACATGAGTTGTTGTATCAGGGGAATCGTCTTCAAGGAAAGAAGACAAAAGAAAGGGAAATGGAAAGAAAGCAAATTCAACGACAATGAAGGAAGGGAAGATCTCTTGCAAGCATTGCAAGAAATAAGGGCATGATAATGACCATTTTTGGCAATTGCATCTAGAGAAGAGACCAAAGTGGTTCAAAGAGAGGAAAGGGAGGCAAACATTTGCAACAACAAGATGACCAACAGACTTGGGGTATGATTCAGGTGATGAGACTAAAATCACAATAGTTGGTTTGTCATGTAAAATTGGTGATGGATATGATTCCAGAAGTAAATTGTTTCATATAAAGGTCATAATGAAATATACTAATATCGACACATTAATATATAGTGGATCTCAATCTAGCTTAATTTCAGAGGAAGTGGTTAAGAAATTGGGATTAAACACTAAGATGCATCACAAACCCTATTCACTAAATTGGATAAGCAAAGATCACAAATTTCCCATAACAAAGAAATGTATCATTGAGTTTTCAATTACATCTAAGTATGTGGATGAAGTAACATGTGATGTGGTGCCACTAGAAACATGTGGAATGGTCTCAGGAAACCCTTATTTATATAATCACAAAGTAATCTTCTACATGAACATAATCAATATCACTTAACTAAAGAAGGAAATTAATATGTTGTACATACTCATGACATAAAAGAAAATCAATCTCTTCAAACATTGTAACAATTGAGGAAGGCAGCTTATGCAAGAAACACACTTATAATTGTGCCAAGTAAAGAAGTTGATCTTAAGCATGAACATGAGATGGTTGTAGAATGCAAATTCAATCACACTTTGCTTCAAGATAAGCTAATGTCGTGCAATCACATCAAACATATTGGTACATTTTCAGTCATATTTATGATGTTATCACTGCTAATGTTTTCTACATGGATGGTTGTGCCTTCAGTAAGATGTGAACGAGTTCAAGTGGCTAACAATATGCTTTCAGTTGTCATGGTTATTATGCAATTGATTATGATGCGACATGTGCACAAGAAAGAGTTTAAAGACAAAAGACAAGTGGGGTGGCCTATCCCGCACTTGATGACTCATTAATACCCTTTTGGAGGACCAAAAGGTCTTAGTGGGGAGGCATGATCCAAAATGGATCCAAAAAGGCCTAAAACAAAAATTACTCGGAATCAGACAAAATAAATGCCATTGCATCAGGCACATCACACCGATTCTAACCATATATTGTTTTCCCAAAAATGGGCATTGTATGTGAAAGTTATCGCGTTCTAATCGATTTGCAAAAATAGGGAAAAAAGTCAACTGGTCAAAGTCAACATTCAACATGACGTATTGTTTACGTTAGCATGATGTGGAACTAACATCATAATGATGTTATTAGGGACACATGGCATCACAAGGAGGTGACACATGTCACTCATTTTTGGCATTTTCAGGAGTGATGTGGACCAGTAAAAAAGTGACAGATGGCACCATACGGAGGTGACATGTGGCACTGTATGGACACGACATGTGGCCCTAAGGATGCTGACATGGCCCAATGATAGTCTAACACATGGCAGTATGGATGAAAGGTGGCAGTGACATGGTGTTGAATGAGGGGTTGACTATACATTATGATAGAGTGACGTGTCACCAGGTGATAGGCTCTAGGCTTGACACACATCATACGACGCTGACTGGGTAGATGCGTTGGCAAGTTGATGTGGTGATACACTGGGAAGCTGACTGTGTTGGTGAATGGACTGTATGGTCCAATCACAAGGTGACACATGGCCCAATCAGAGGGCACCACATGGCATCCAAGATTTGTCCAATGTGGGCCAGTTCAAAAAAAAAAATTCCTCTGCATGAATCGAACACTCGACCTCCTCCATAGACCAAGTCTTCGAAACAAGCGCGAACTACCCGAGATACACATGGTCCTTATTATACATGTGGCTAAATTTTCTTTTAAGTTGATGTGTGGCAATTTTTTGGGATAAAACCCAGACGACGAGGGATAGCCCGACCAACCAGGGGCCATGTACTAGGACTGGACTAGAGGTTTAGGGCGTGAATGACATTTGAAAATGGCCACATGCCTCCCATACGACCCAGAACCAGGAGCTAGGGTGGATGAATAGGGGCTTAATTGTTTAGCGCCTAGAGAGTAGCCACATGGTCCATCCCATATGACCAGGAGCTCGGGTGAAGGGGGTTGGCATGCCCAATATGCTACAAAAGTGGGTTTTTAACTATATTGTATGTTTTGTTTTTTATTGTTATGCTGATTTTGGAGGATTTTGCCCATTTTGGGGGGATCTGGAGCACGATTTGAGGCCAGATATTGGGAGGAAGTTGGGATAGGATCCCAAACCAAAATTCTATATAAACCAAGCATTTTTAGGAGGTTCATAAGAAGCAAAATGATGAGGAATTGTAAAGCCTAAGCCATTTTTATGCAGGCAAGCCATTGGGGAAGCAATATTTGGAGGCCATTTTCGGGAGCTACACTCAAACTTTTTTAGTGCCGTCAATTGTGTTGGATTATTGAGATCGAGTATAACACAACCAAACCATATTGTAATCCTTTTGAGATACTTCTGATGTAAATTTGCATCATTGAATATAAATAAGAAATCCTCCCCTACTTAGACAAAGGCTCGAAGACGTAGGAAACATTGATGAACTCCATTAACAATATTTTTGTTATGGTTTGTTGTTCCTTATGCTTATTTTCTGATCTACATTCTTTATGATAGCTACAATATTATTTCACTAAGATCTTCTTCTTTTCTTAATTCCTAAGTGGTAATTTAACATATGCTTAAAACTCAACCAAGTCTTTTCATGATTATTTTCAGATCAAGTGGTATCAGAGCAGGTTGACAGTTGGTTTTTTGAGTTTGCATGATTACCAGGGAAAAGCTAAGTCAAGGTGAAGGTGAACTTGTAGAAGGGGATCCTGAGATTGGATCAAGAAAGAGTGCATCTCCAAGTGAGAAGATGGCATCTGAAGAAGGAATGTCTCAAAATGAGATAGAGTTTCAAAATACATTTTTCCCCATGTCTGAGATGGTAAAGGTCATATATGATGATTACTTGGAATAGAAGAGGCCTTTTGAAGGGAAATTGTCAAAACAAGACAAAAGTGAAGAAGGAGAGGACCCTCCTCAACCTCCTCCTTCATCTCTGTCATCTTCTTCTTCTCCAAGTACAAGTACAACTTCTAGTGCAAGAAATCATTCTCATAAACATAAGCATGATATGCCATTACTTAAGCTTGATGTAAAATTCGAATTTCCCATGTATGATGGGGAAGTAAATGCTGAGAGGTTTGATAATTGGATCAGACAGATGGAAGTTTATTGCAGTGTGAAACAAATCAAAGATGGGGAAACCCAAATCAAATTGGCATCACTTTGTCTTGCAGGCACAACACTCATATGGTGGCAGAGTAAGTTGTAACATGGTACTCAGCAAGTTGGTAATGTATTTCCATCATGGCAAGATTTTTTTTTTTCACTTAGAAAGTGATTTTATCCTTTGGGTTATAAGGAAAAGGATTTGATTGAAGGGAAAAGTCTTAAACTAAGAAAAGGACAAAAGGTGCAAGAATACACAGATGAATTTCGTAAGATGGCATTAATGTTAAATATTCCATTACATACATAAGAAACTCTTATGAAGTATACAGGAGGTTTACCTGCACATATTCGTAACATTGTATTTATGTTTGGACCTGTTAATCTTGATGAGGTTTTTATTCAAACAATGTATATTGAAGCAGGGAAAACATGAGTTGATGTATTAGGGGAATCGTTTTCAAGGAATAAGACAAAAGAAAGGGGAATGGAAAGAAGGAAAATTGCATGATGATGACCATTGCTGAAAATTGCATCCAAAGAAGAGACCAAAGTGGTGCAAAGAGAGGAAAGGGAGGAAAACAGTTGCAACAACAACACGACCAACAGACTTGGGGTATGATTCAACTGATGAGACTAAAATCACAACAGTTGATTTGTCAGGTAAAATTGGTGATGGATATGATTCTAGAAGCAATTTGTTTCATATAAGCGTCATACTGAAACATACTAAGATCAACACATTAATAGATATTGGATCTCAATCTAACTTAATTTCAGGGGAAGTGGTTAAGAAATTAGGATTAAACACTAAGATACATCACAAACCCTATTCACTAAATTGAATAAGAAAAGATCACAAATTTCCCATAAAAACGAAATGTATCATTAAGTTTGCAATTACATATAAGTATGTGGATGAAGTAACATGTGATGTGGTGCCACTAGAAACATGTTGAATGGTCTTAGGAAGCCCTTATTTATATGATCACAAAGAAATCTTCTACATGGAACATAATCAATATCACTTAATTAAAGAAGGCAATGAATATGTTTTACATGGTCATCACATAAAAACAAATCAATCTCTTCAAACAAAGGAACAATTAAGGAAGGAAAATTATGCAAGCAACACACCTATAACTGTGCCAAGTAAAGCAGTTGATCTTAAGCATGAACATGAGATGGTTCTAGAATGGAAATTCATTCATACTTTGCTTCAATATAGGTTAATGTCATGCAAGCACATAAAACATATTGGTACATTTCCATTCATATTTCTGATGTTATCACTGCTAATGTTTTCTACATGGATGGTAGTGGCTACAATAAGATGTGAACGAGTTCAAGTGGCTAACAATATACTTTCAATTGTCATGGTTATTATGAAATTGATTATGATGTGATAGGTGCATAGGACATGTTCTAAAGACAAAATAAAAGTGGGTTGGCCTATCCCGCACTTGATGACTAGTTAATACCCTATTGGAGGACCAAAATGTCTTAGTGGGGAGGCATGATCCAAAATGGATCCAGGGAGGCCTAAAAATCAAAGTTCTCAGAATCACAAGAAACCAGTGTCATTTCCTCAAGCTCGTCACACCGATTCCGGCCATAATTTTTTTTTCCAAAAATGGACATTGTATGCGAAAGTTATCGCATTCTGATCGATTTCCCAAACATGCAAAAAAAGTCAACTGGTCAAAGTCAACCATCAACAAGATGTACTACTAAAGTTAGTAGTATGTCATCATGATGTGGTAGTGGTGTCAGCATGAAAACATGATAACGTTAGCAGGGACATTTGGCAGCACGAGGAGGTTACACGTGTCACTTATTTTTAGCATTTTCAGTCGTGATGTGGACCAATAAAAAAGTGACACATGGCACCATACGGATGTGACACGTGGCACTATATGAATGCCACACATGGCCCTACGGACACTGGAATGGCCCAATGATATTCCTACATGTGGAAGTACAGATGACAGGTGGCAGTGACATGGCACTGACTGAGAAACTGACTATATAGTACAACAAAGTGACATGGCACTAGGCTCTAGGATCCAAGCTTGGCATGTGTCATACAACGCTGACTGGGTAGATGCTTTAGCAACTTGACATGGCAGTCCACTGGGAAGTTAACTGTGTTGTTGAATGGACTATACAGTCCAATCACAGGGAGACACGTGGCGCAATCAGAGGGCACCACGTGGCACCCTGGATTTGGCCAATGTGGCCCGGTTCAAAAGTTTGTTTTTCTTCTACAGGAACTGAACACTCGACCTCCTCCATAGCCCAAGTATTCGTAACAAGAGACAACTTTCTGAGCTACACATGGTTCTTGTATACATGTGGCAGCATTTGATTTTAAGTTGACGTGTGGATATTTTTGGGGATAAGTCCCTGTCGACGGTGGCTAGCTTGACCGACCAAAGGCCATGGACCAAGGCTAGACCAGAGGTTTAGGGCGCAGATGACATTTGGGCATGGACACATGCCCCCCATATGACCTGGAACTAGGAGCTAGGGTGGATGAATAGGGGCACAATTGTTTAGCGCCTAGAGAGTGGCCACATGGGCCATCCCATATGACCAGGAGCCTGAGTAAAGGGGGCCAACATGCCCAATATGCTGCAAAAGTGGGTTTTTAACTATATTGTATGGTTTTTTTTTGGATTATTATGTTGATTTTGGAGGATTTTGCCCTTTTTGGGGGATCTGGAGCCCGATTTGAAGCCATATCTTGGGAAGAAGCTGGGATATGATCCCTAACCAAAACCGTATATAAACCAATCATTTTTATGAGGTTCAAAAGAAACAGAATGATGAGGAATTGTAAATCCTAAGCCATTGTTATGTAGGGAAACCATTGAGGAAGTGAACTTTGGAGGTCATTTTCGAGAGCTACACTCAACATTTTTCAGTGTCGTTAGTTGTGTTGGATTCTTGAGGTCAAGAAGAACAAAACCAAGCTAGTTTGTAATCCTTTTGAGATGTTTTTGATCTAATTTTGTAGCATCGAAGATAAATAATAAAGCCTCCCCTACTGAGACAAAGGACCGGAGACGTAGGCAACCTTGTTAAACTCCATTAACAATATTGTTGTTAGGGTTTGTTGTTCCTTATGTTTACTTTATGATCTTCATTCTTTATGATGGTTGCAATATTGTTTCATTAATATCTTCTTCTTTTCTTAATTCCTAACTTGTAATTTAACACATGCTTAAAACTTAAGCAAGTCTTTTCAAGATCATTTTCGAATCACTCGTGGCCCAGCATGGGGCCGCCACATGGAACCCCTGTATTTGGTTGATGTTTTAAATTTTTTATGGGCTCCATGGGGGTCGAACCCCCGACCTCCATGTGGGCAGAGTCTCCCCATGGGCTGGGCCACCAACCCGCCTATGCTATGTTTCTTACCCATACATGTATTCAAAATTATACGAATTAAACCTTTGGTTACTTCAGCGGGGGGTCCGGGTCAGGGCTTAGACCCAGCCCTTGGAGGCGGACCCATACCATATGACCTTTAGTGTGGGAAACAACAATCAAGTCAGTGGGTGTGTAATTATAGGTCGTCTCTCAGCCACATGGGGCCACGCAACCACAACCTCCACTGGGAAAGGCGCTAACGCCCCAACAATGAGACAATTTCGCCCAAATTTCAAAACAGTGACCGTGCCAAGTTTAGGCATTGGAAAACACATAGAGCCAGGTTCAGTCACACATAGGTGCATTTTGGCGAGCAAGTACAACAAGTTGTTGGGAAACTTCCAGGGAGTGTATTTTTCTCAATTTTTGGCCAAACCATGTGCAAGAAGAGTCTAGCTAGGGGTTTTTGGACATTTTCGAGCCATTGGAGCCATATATTTTGAATTTTGAGCATTGTAAAGAACCGATTTTAACAATTTGAGCATATAATGGAAATGATCCATTAGAAGTTGGACCAGGAGATGTAGCCCAAGAGAGGGGTGAACTCCTTTATCATTTTGTTGTGTTATGTGTTTATTATGATGGTTGTTTATGATTGTTTATGATGTTCACTTTAAGTAAAAACTAATTAAGTTTATATGATTTCTAATCCAGGTGGATATTGGTGGCCACCCGCCTATTCCACTTGGACCCACACCATTGTTTCTTTCAGTTTTTTCAGTTTCCTTAATTGTAGCACAGTTTACTATTTTTAGCAGTTCTTTGGGTCCTGAACTTCTGGAGCTGTTTTGAGGCCCTAAACAACGTTTTTTGGGCATGAATGCTTCGACGAATATGAGTTCGTTTCGGACTCAATATCCATTGTCAGCAATGTAGTCCTTGGATAGATCTTTCTAACAATGTATCATGTGCGTCAAACGAAGATAGTATGCCAAAGTTACGACCCCATGAAATTGATGTACCAATTTACCCCAATGGGGCCCATATTCTGGCGTTTCATCTCCTAGGGTTAGGTTTTTGGATGTTTAGGGTTTTCCATTGTTTCTCAGTAATATATAGGCCTTCAAGCCTCATTGTAAAAGGAAGTTCAGAGGCCAGTAGCCACCACATCTCTTCTCAGAGATAAGCTACTAGCGCCCTAGCTAGTTTATTTCCATTCTATCTGTAAGCATTTTTCAGTCATTTGTTATTAATGAAATGAAGTTTTATTTCTGCTGCATCTCTGCATTTATGTGTATTTCTGTATTTCATTGTGTTCCTACATAAATCTGAATCAGTGGTATCAGAGCGGTCTGCTCGTTCTTGATCTTTCTTTGCATGTCCCCAACGAGGTCGGGGTATAAGGAGTTGGGGCTCGATCTGGT
>SNQJ01S0075271.1:13259-35742 GCA_010110895.2 Picea sitchensis | reverse complement strand
TGGCAAGATGACATCATCAGATGATGTGGCACGATGATGAGGAAGACACGTGGGATGACATGGCAGTACGACGACAAGTGACAGAGCGTACGACAGAGTCGACATGGTGGCAGATGTGGGCGAATCACGTGTTGACACGTGGCATGTTTTGATTGGTTTTTAAAGCGCCACGTGGCCCATTCATGGGCTTCCACGTGGCGCTGCCTTATTGGTTATCAGTTCATATGTTAAAATGTTGAATTGGCATCGCCGGGAGTCGAACCCGGGACCTCCCGGTGGACAACGACACAACTGAACAGGCTAACCGGACCGCCGGCGGGTAGTTCTTGTAATGGAATAAACAAGTTTTATTTTTAAATTGAAGTAAGGGTTCGGTCAGCGGTAAAAAGGGCCGGGGCCTAGCCCCAGCCCTCGACGCAACGACCATACCACAGATCCATGTCACGTGACCAACGGGCGGAGGTTTAACAAATGCACGGTGGATGGTGATAGGGATTAGCCCCGGATCCCGGGCAAATCCCACGGGACCGGGGCCAACCAACAAACGGAGAGCGGGAAATTAAAATGTTAGCCCCATGGCCATATGGACTTGTAAATGCCGATAGAACTAGGCCGTTACACTATTATACAGCGCAGGAATTGTTATAACAGTTAGCGCCAGGTCCTATGCCAACGCCCTTCGGAACCGAGAGCCAATGAACAGGGGCCAGCGCGTAAGGCGCATGGCCACATGGCCGGTTATATGACCAAGGGCACATGCCAAAAGGGGGCTGCGCCTGATTTATTTGCCAAAGTGGGTTTTTAATAATGTTTTGGGTTTTTTTGTTGTAACTATGCCTATATTTGGCTGATTCCTTCCATTTTTGGGGGATATTGGGCATTTTTGGAGGCCAGATTCTTGGAGGAAGTTGGGGATGTGAAACCAACTCCAATTCTATATAAACCAGGCGTATTTGAGGCCAAACACAGTCATTCAGAGCAGAGTTATGCTGAAGGAAAGCCAAGCCAAAGTCAGTTTGATGCAGGGAAGCCTTTGAGGTGGATATGCTGTCGGATCGTTTCTGGGAGCTTGGAGCATCAGTTTTGCATGCCGTTTCTTTTGCAGGGTTCTTGAGATCTGGGACAACAAGACCAGATCAGTCTTGTAGCCATTTGGCATTGCTGAGATGTAATTTTGAGCACTTGAGCAGAAATAAAGAAGCCTCCCCCACAAAGAAAAGGCTCGGAGACGTAGGCAAAAGTTGTGCCGAACTCCGTTATCAACCTGCGTTCTTATGGTTTGCTGTTCATTATTATTTTCAGATATGCATATGTGTATTTGACTGATATAATCCTCTTCTTTCCTCATTCTTTCATTAAATTCTCAAATGGTTAATTTATACATGCAAGTTTAAAACTCAACCATAGTCATTTAAAAGATCCTGCGGATCAGTCATCATGCCACTCCCACCCATACTTACCACTTTCCATCACTCTTTCCCATCATGACATCATCTCTTTGGATTTTGGGTTAGACTAACCCTAGAAGGGACGATTTCTCATTTCATGGGAAGAAGGGGCTAAAGGCCCAGAGGGGAGGTAGTTGGAAAAAGATAAAATCCTAATAAAAGAACCTTACATATTCTTCACCCAAGGGATTCCGAGAAATAAGTGAATATATTCTCTGCAAGAAATTAAGGACCACATGAAAAGAATAAATAAAAATGCTTAAAGGATCAGTTGAGAATAGGGGGTCTCATCACAATCCATCCTATCATGACTATGGGTATCTAATGATATGAAATTTCCATTTATGTCCACCACAACAGGGTAATGAATATCAATTGCATGGCTGAGGGAAAGGGGGTCTCATCACGAGCCAACCTTCTCATTTTCGTGAAAGTACTTGTGGGTGACATTGTCGATATCTAGTTACATCGTGAGGGTAGTGGCCTCCAACTCATACTATGCTATAATGAAATAAAATACAAATAAAGAAAGATAAAATGCAATTCTTGGGCTTGGAAAAAATGCATTATGGATGAAGGTGTGACACACCCTTTACAAAGGCACCCATAAATGAGATATTATGGATCCTTACATATCATGAACCACATGCCCATTGAGTACTTCCCCCATCCATTCCACTTCATTCACATGACTAAGATAGGGTTGTTCCTATACTTAGGGGTTTTGATCCGTTGAAAAGAGTACCATGCCAACTCTCCCACAACCAAACTTGGAAAAATGTCTAGCTTCTTAAGCACATGTTTGTATGATGTAGTCCTGGTATACATGCTTTGATGGTTCTTTTACTTACTTGATTAACTCATAATTATGCTTTTAATTGAGATCCTTGGAGGGCGTTCCCATTTGTCTTACATGTATATTTTGGTGGCCATTTTGGAAGAATAAGCCCTGGTTGGGCTTCCATGAGGGAAAACAATCCACAAGATGGATGACAGAGGCCCCCATGCAAGATGATATAGATATGC
The DNA here is from genome assembly GCA_010110895.2 of Picea sitchensis. Lineage (NCBI taxonomy): Eukaryota > Viridiplantae > Streptophyta > Pinopsida > Pinales > Pinaceae > Picea > Picea sitchensis. The sequence continues at coordinate 33,268 of SNQJ01S0075271.1, read as the reverse complement.
TTTCAGAGGCCTAGGAGATAGATGGATAGACACATCTCACCCTTTGCATGCAAAACGAATTGTTCAGAAGGGGAAAAACATCACTCCCTATGAGCTTGACATCACATTTGAGGGGCATATGGTAGTTTATGATGAATCAGAGCATGACACATGGAATTTTGAGGTGGAGAGGCTTCATATGATCATCGCATGGCCTTTGGAGGCCCTACTTTTCAGCCCAACTCCAACGACTTGATCAATTTTCCAAAACGTCCTCCTTCAAGGGATGATGTCACCTTTGTTTTAGGGTTTTCAATGTGTAAAATGGTGTTAAATTATTGTAAAGGGGAAAGACAAGGGATGTTATCCACTTGTCTTTTGTTTTACCCTAATATTATGGTCAATTGTGGACAAATTATGTTTAGGAGGATGATATAAATTGAGATCACCTCATTTCATTTTCACATAAGACATAACACTCCATTGTGAGAGGCTATTGGATTGAAGTTTTCTCTAGCTATGAGCATTCTTTCTCTCTCTCTTTGCACTTGTCTTGTTTTTTCTTGGCTATTGGTGGAAAAGTGACATGCTAGGCTTGGAATCTCTTTCTCTTGAATGTGGATGGTCTAAATCTTCGAGATAAGGATTTTTTCAATGCAATTTATGAATTTGGTAGGAGAATCTGCATTTATTGTCTAGTTATATTGCTTTAAATTCTATAATTTTTCACTTGTCAAACCCCTGAGAGAAGTATAAGGGCATACACCCTCCCCAAGGTATTTTTCATTTTCTTGTTTTGAAGGATATTATTATGCACAAGTTTCCTTGGATAATTACAAGGGCATACACCCTCTAAGGTATTCTTGTTTTGGTTTGCAAAACCCTAGGAATTACAAGGGCATATAGCCCTAGGGCATTGCAAGTCAAATATTTTATCCAAGCTTAAATTTTGTAAGGTATATTTATGTTCAAGGTTTTTTTTCCAAGAGAAATACAAGGGCGTATACCCTCTTGGCATGACCCTAAGAAGTCTATATATACTTGGGAACTAAAAGGGCGTACACCCCCAATGATTTATCTAAGCTTATTCATCTCTTTGACCCCATTTCCCAATATTTTAAGGAACTAATCAATTTCAAGTTGCATTGGAGATACAAAACAATTGCCTCAACAAACGTGATATTTCAACCTTTGCAAGATTTCTCTTTTGGATAGTGATATTGATGCCTTGGGGATATTTCCTCCCTTAGGGAATACCTTTTCATCCATGTTTTGTCATTGCTGTACTAACTTGTTTCCTACAACCATTAGGCTGCAGAAAATCACTAACACTAGGTGCTAATATCTCACTAACTAGCCCCTAACTTTCCTCCAATTTTCAGCCACCAAGTCTCCTAGTTGGGGCACATGTTTTAGGCCACCTAGCACTAACATATGACCACTAACTTTGCGGATAATTTCCCTATTTAGCTACAAACATAGGTCTATAATTTTGTGTAGAAAATTCGGACTTGTGACATCCCTAAACCATTGACCAATTCCTAGCCTAAACCTATCTATTTTCCAACCTATCTCACCTACTAACTAGTTAGTCAATGTAACATCTCAAAGTAGCTTTAGTGTAACATTTATTGCTGATTTACTAACTTGTATGATGCTGTATTTTAGGGACAAAAAGATTAACTTGCTAATCCATTATTATACTTAGTTGGAAAAGTGTCTTTTCTTGTATCTCGGGCAGATACACTTGCACCGACAACTACATCTTTACTCAGTATCCATTTACCTATCTTCACTTACCATTTTCAACCAATCATTTCTTCCATCACTTGACCTTCCATGGGACTTCTCCTTACACTTCCCCTCATCCTTCTCATTCCTCCTAGGGTCACCGAGATTGCCTCCCTAGAGTGACCTAGTCACCCTTGAAGTGCGGGACCTACATTGAAGTGACATTGGGTGTAGTGTCCCTTAGTTTTAGCACTCGCTTTTGTGGTTGGGTCAAGATTTTCCCAACCTACAACCTAAGATATAACAAATGTTATTCTTTGCAGATTAACAAAATCAATATACACCAAATTCATGCACTGTGACTCAACTAAACAGATGTGGGACAAACTACAAAATATTTATGAAGGAGATGATAAGGTTAAAAGAGCAAAGTTACAAATCTATAAAGGACAATTTGAAACTATCAAGTTGAATGAAGAAGAGAACATTGCAACCTATCTTCTTTGTGTGGATGAGATTGTCAATTCCATCAAAGGATTAGGAGAATATGTGGAAGAAACTAGTATTGTACAGAAGGTGCTCATATCACTTCCCTCAATATTTAATCCCAAGATATTAGTTATTGAAGAAATGAAGGATCTGGATAATCTAACTATGGATGAGTTGTATGGAACCATAACAACATATGAAATGAGAATAGAATAGGATAACCAACCAAGAACATTGAGGGAGGCAAAAACCTTTAAGGCATAAAAGAAGACAAAGTGCAAGATAAGTGATTGCTCAGACAATGAACTGGAAGAGGAAGAAGCAAACTTTGTCAGGAAGCTAAAAAAAATATACAAAGGTAAGCTCCCTTTCAAATGTTTTAATTGTGGAAAAATAGGACACTTTTCTCATAAATTTATTTATGCAAATACTAATGAGAAAGAAGAATTTAATTTCAATAAAACCAACAAAAGGAATATTGAAAAGAAGAAAAAGCCTTATAGACAAAGGAAGAATCTATATGCCAATGAAGACAATTGCTCATCATATGATAACGATAGTGAAGCAGACACGATTCTCTTTATGGGCCTGGAAACACAAACATATGAATATACAGATTCAATACAAGAAAACAATTATGTAGAAGTAAATATTGAAGCATAACTCATTAGTGCCCTATAAGAAAATTACAGACTTAAGGACAATAATAGAAAGAATACGAAGGAATTACATAAATACAAAGAGAATGAATATGATGATAAGGAAATAGAGAAGACAATAATTACCTTAAAATTTCAAGTAGAAGAAGCAAATAAGATTGAATAAGTTCTAAAGGCTCAACTGAAAGAAAAAGAAGATATCTACAACACTCTTGAATATGAAATAGTCCACTTGAGAAAGAAGTTGGAGAAATCAGAAAGAATCTCTACATCTTTAGATTAAATACTAAATAATCAGAGAGCACCATTTTACAGAATGGATCTTGGCTACAACAACAGGAAGGAAGTTGTCAATGAAGAAGCATCAACATCTTTAGAACAATCAAGAGAAGAAAGAACCAATAACTATGCTGACACTCTCAGAAATCCAATCAAAGTTGAAGACCGCATAAGGAAAGAACAATATGATCCACAAGAGAAAAAATTTAATCACAAAGACCGAATATGGAAAAGTATCCCATCAAAATGGAATCACTCAACTAGGTATCAAAACTCTTTCTATGGCTATTATTAATCTTGTAATGGATTTGGTCATAAAGAAATAGACTGTAGAACAAGTTTAAGAAGATATTACATGAGGAATAGCTACGAGGATACTCAAGGATTCTCAAGGAGAAATTACAATTCATTTTCTCCCTTGATGAATTACAACATCATATGTTATAACTTCAATAATTTTGGACATATAGAAAAGTATTGCAAAAGTAATCTCAAGCAAGTCTCACCTATAATGAAAAGAAGTTGGGAACAAAAGAAATAAAATTCTCTATTTGTTCAAGCAACTCTCCGTGCTCAGAAAAATAAGAATAAGTGAGTTATCGATAATGGATGATCTAGTCATATGCCAGGAGATAGAACAAATTTCATCACATTGAAGAAAAATGAGGGCAACGTTACCTTTGCAGACAATGGTAGATCGAAGATAGTTGGAAAAGGCACCCTCAGTATTGACAATGGAAAATCTAAAATAGAAAAGGTTCGGTGTGTTGAAGATACGAAGCATAATATTCTTAGTTAATCTAGATGTGTGATCAGGGACACAATCTCATGTTTAATTCCCAAGAATGTGAGATCATAAAAGAAGACACAGGAAAGCTGATAGCAAAAGGAATCGGAACCCCAAGTAATGTATATGTTCTTAATGAAATCATCGAAGAAAAGTGTTTTATAGGATAGACCGATGAAATTTGGTTGTGGCATAAAAGAATGGGGCATATGAACTTTGAAAATATAGTAAAAATCAGTATCAAACAAGCAGTAAGAGACATGCCAAGAATCATAAAACCTTCAAGCACTATTTGTAAGCAATGTTGGCACTTCAAAACAAAAAAATATGAAACTACCAAGCCTTTGGAACTTGTACATACAAATCTTTGTGGACCATCAAAAACTAAAATCTTGCAGGGAGAAAGGTACTTCATGTCACTCATTGATGACTATACAAGAATGACTTGGGTTACTTTCCTAAAAAATAAATCTGAAGCATTTGACAAATTCAAGGAATTCAAAGCTCTAGTTGAGAATGAGACAGAGATGAGAATCAAATGTTTAAGGTCAGAAAATGGAGGTGAATTCAAATCCAATGATTTTGTGGAATTCTATGAAGGACATGGAATAAAAAGACAATATGCAACATCAAGAAATCCTCAACAAAATGGGGTTGTTGAAAGGAAAAATAGACATGTACAAGAAATTTCTAGAACGATGATAAATGAAGCAGGTTTATCAGACAGTTTTTGGAGATAAGAAAATTATACAACTGTCTATATCTTAAATAGGGAACAAATCATAATCAACAGTGACAAGACACCCTATGAAATATGGAAAGGGTGACTAGAATCTGTCAAACACTTCATAATTTTCGGGAGCAAGTGTTACATCAAACGAGACAATGAGGACTTAGGAAAATTTGATTCCAGATCAAATGAAGGAATATTTATTGGATACTCATCAAGAAGAAAAGCCTATAGGTGTTAAAATAAAAGGATGAAAAATATTGTTGAAAGAATTAATGTTAGAATATATGAAGAAATCAAGAAGAATAAAGAAGAAGAAAATGAACATGAAGAAGAAGAAGAAGAAGAAGAAGAAGAACAAGAAAATGAAGAAGAATAGGAGGAAAAAGAACAAGAAAATGATGAAGAAAAGGAGGAAGAAGAACAAGGAAATGAAGAAGATAGGATAGAAGAAGTAGAATGCCAAGATACACAAACACTGTCAAGGTTTATACAAAAGAATCACCCATAAAGTTTGTTTCTTGGTGACAAAAATTCTAGAACGCAAACAAGGATTAAATTGGGAAACAACTCTTAGTAGACGAATATCTCCCTATTTTCCCAAGTAGAACCTAAATTCTTTATACAAGCTTGGAATAATCAACATTGGGTGAATGCTATGGAAGAAGAGTTAAATCAGATTGAGAAAAATGAGACTTGAGAGCTTGTCCGAAGACCCAAGGATAAAAATGTGATTGGAACTAAATGGGTATTCAAGAACAAGTTGAATGAAGATGGAAAAGTAGTAAGAAATAAATCAAGTTTGGTTTATAAAGGGTATTCTCAAGTAGAAGGTATTGATTTGGAAGAAAAATTTGCACCTGTTGCAAGGTTGGAATCCATTAGGATGTTTTTTTATCATTTTCAAGATTTAAGAATTTCAAAGTATATTAAATGGATGTCAAGTCAACATTCCTCAATGGACATCTAGAGGAACAAGTGTACAAAGAACAACCTAAAGGGTTTCTATTGATAAAAAATGAAGGCTATGTTTGCAAATTAAATAAATAATTATATGGCTTAAATCAAGCTCCAGAGCATGGTATTCAAGACTTGACAAGTACTTGCAACAACAAAGTTTCAAAAGGGGAACAACAAACATCAATATCTACACCAAAATAAATCATGCAGGAATGTTGATCATTGTAGTATATGTATATGATATTATCTTTGGGAGTAATGATGATTAAATGAGCCAAAGGTTTTTAGAAGAAATGAAAAAGGAATTTGATATGTACATGCTTGGAGAATTGTCATTCTTTTTGGGGCTACAAATTACTCAAACAAGTAAAGGCATATTCATCTCTCAAACCAAATACATCAAAGAGATGTTGAAGAAGTTTGAGATGGAATATTGTAAACCTGTCAGCACACCCATGGTCATAGGATGTAAACTCAACAAGGAGGACAAATATAAGGAAACTGATCAATCTATGTACAAGTCAATGATAGGAAACCACCTTTATGTGACAGCTTCAAGGCCAAACATAATGCAGGCAGTAGGGCTAGTTGGAATATTTCAAGCTGCACCTAAGGAAACATATGTACAAGATGTCAAATGGATATTTAGATATTTAAAGGGTACTTTGGAATTTGGACTATGGTATCCAAAAATACAAGACTTTACTCTAACAACATATACTGATGTAGATTGGGTAGGCAGCGGTTATGCCAGGAAGAGCAAAAGTGGAGGATAATTCTTCTTAGGAAAATTTTTAGTATCTTGGCTCAACAAGAAATAGTCTTCAATCTCATTTTCTACAACAGAAGCATAGTACATTGCAGTAGAATCCTGTTGCACACAACTTCTCTGGATGAAAGAAAATTTGCAAGACATTTATGTAGAATACAAGCAACCAATTTATACATTATGTGACAACACCAGTGCTATAAGAATTTCAAAGAATCCAGTAATGCACTCAAAGACAAAACATATCCCAATCAAATATTATTTTCTGAGCGAACAAGTGAATAATAAGATTGTCAAGTTGGAGTATGTTTCTACCAAGGAAAAAATAGCAAACATATTTACAAAACCCCTACCTAGAGATATATTGGGAGTCATTCCCATTTCTCATTGAAAGCTTCAGTTGAAAGCTATTGGGAGCTTAGCACAATCAAAAGCTCAGGGAGAGAGTGCATATGAGAAGTATCATGATAGGGGGATCTACATAAGACAAGGAAACAATTATTTACACAACATAAAATAAAGAATACAGTAAAAAGGGAGACCAATCTCTTTTCCATTTATTTCAAAGGGGGAGAGAAAAGAGACAGGGGGAGACTTGCATAGACTAGCATAATGCAATATTTATGAATGTTTTTCCATCAATGACAAAGGGGAAGATTGTCCGAAATTGTGTTTTCATTGATATCAAAGGTAGTCATGGAGGTCGTTTATAGTGATTCTGTATCAATATGAATGTAGATAGACTACGATGACAAGTCCAAGGATCGAAACATGTAAAAAAAACCATAGCCAGATAGATGAAGAGTGCCCCTGTATGTTGATAAGCCTCTATGTGAAAAAATGAATGGCCATTGATGAAATCATGATATATTTCTATGTGTTGATTAAATTTTGATGATATCTTAGCTAGGGGGCTTGATGACCAGGTTGCAGAGGATCAAAGGAAGCTCTAGATTGCACTAATTAAATTCTGGCAAAGGTTCTATGAGAAAAGAAAGTGTGAGCCATTGATCATTGATCATTCAAGAATATCGACGATCCAGACGTGAAGATAATGACTCAAAGAAAAAGACAAAACCCCACATGCATAAGGGAAATAAACTTTGATGAGTTTATAATGAAAGAGTGAAGGCTCTTAGTTCGGATGTAAATGGAAGAGACATGGAACCGTTCGAAAGGAGTTAACCTTTAGTGCCAGAATGTATTTTAATAATGGACATATGAGATTAAATATTTGATCCATATCTAATCAAATCCATGGCCAAAAGAAGTCTTGAATTCATAACTCGATGTGATGGTGAAAGTATTTCGGAGTTAGAGTTCTCGGAGTATTTAGCTCAGGCCATCTTGAGATACTCTGACAAAAGAGGCTCCGAATCAATATAGATCATTAATCTATCAGAGCAATAGAGAATAAATATTAACATTTGATTGGATGGGAAGGAATCCAAATTATTTTTAGCCATATTAGATGCCATGTTATGTCCACGCCAGTGCCACGACACCCAACTGTTATAACCCTAATTTGCACCATACATGCTTACCTGGCATCAGACCATCTCATATCCCTTCTTTTCCAAAGCACTGCTGAACAACTCTTTAAAAAACCTCTTTTATAAGGGCCCATGCACCCTACTCCATTGCTGCACACGTGTACACGCTAGCTGACCTAAAACAACCCGCGTGGACCGACAAAAGAATGAAAAAAGGAAATTTGCCGATGGAACACACAACTTTGGGTGAGTTAACTGAAACTCCCGGCCATGCATGGCCGAGGTTTCATCCAAATACCTAACTTATTCTAGCCTATAAAAGAAGGGCTAGGGGTCCCATTTGGAAGGAGGAGAAGTAGAGTAAAGAAACTCTGCCCAATTGCATATTCCCATTGTCCCAACCCTTTAGCCATCCTTGTGCAAGAAGAGATACAAAACAAAGAAGTTGGAGGACATTTGAAGAGGAGCCCAGGATCAAGATTCGTGGAGCAGTGGTCGGTCTCGACATTGTAAGTTGATTCATTAAAGTTAATAATAAATAAATGCTTTTCCCATCCCACTATATGAGTTCTTCATAGTTCAGTAAATATATGTTTGAATCTCTAACTCATTAGTCTATAGGTAAAATGCATGTGTAGTTTGTTTCTTGTTTTGTACGCAAGTCAATCTTGAGAGGATAACTGCCAACAAGTGATCAAGCGTGAAGGAGGATCGACATCGAACATCCGGAACAAGGTATGTTGGTCTAAACCATGTATTCACTGAAAAGAAATGGGGTTTAAGTCTGGGAATGGAGGTATAAAGTAGATTTCTTTTGGTCATATCTGCATGCATAAGATAACCCTATTTGCTAGTCCGTAAGGGGATTTCCCTCACAATAGAATTGGAGACCATACTGGGGAAGTCTCTAGGGTTCCTGGAATTTTATTTTTTGGGTAGTTTTAAAAGACTGGTTTTCTTGCCTGTTTTTTTTCAGTTTTTGTAAAGTCTGAGCTAATAGAGAGTTTGGTTTACCATACCAGCAGTCTCTGTTATTTTCTTGACTATTTTTTTTTGAGACCCACAGAGGTACAGACGACATGCATAAGGTCTATGCGCATGTACCCGTGCCCTACTCTCTTACAACCCGCGTGTGAATGCTAGCTGAAGAAGTAGCAGTAGCATGTAGATTCCAGAAAATTTTTGAGGCAGTCATCCTCTTCCCTGTTATAATCAGTCAATTTCAGGGGTTTTCTAGAAATCTGTCTGAGTCTTGGTTGTTTGCAGTCTTATCTCAGATTGGTTTGCCTTATGAATTTTTTCCTTACATTGTTTTCCTTGTTTCTGTTAAAGAGAGTGTCTAAACCTTCAGGAGATCCTGGTTATCAATATCAGTGGTCTCTTCTTGGTTTGGATTGTCTGTTTTTATTTTTTCTGAGAGTTTAGAGATACACTTGGCCTGTATAAGGCCAACACGTGTGTACATGTCCTCTGGCTTTACACAACTCGTGTGCACACGCTTGCTGTTGGATTGTCAGTAGTGTGCTTGTGTAGGATAGTTTTTGTTGAGGGTAAGGCAATCATATTTCCCTTGACAAGAGTTATAACTCTCAGGTTTTTGAATCTCTGTCCTAGCAATCAGTAGCTTAGGGTTGATCTTAGCCATATCGTTCTTTTTCATTTAAAAAGTTGTCATTAAAATTTTTTTCTTTAGGGTTTTTAGACAAGTGTGAGAGTCATTTTTTAAGTTGCTAGTGTGTGATTTCTTGAAGTGATTCTTTGCGATATGCGATTAGGCTAGAATTGTTTTTCTTGGTTTTTTACTTGTTGGTATTTTTCCTTTTTACTTTATCAACATTTAAATTAAAAAAAAAAAATCTCTTTCATTTTCTTGTTTGGTTGAAAAGTGTGACTTTGCATTAGTAACCATGGAAAATTATTTTATTTCATAAGTTATTTGTAGTTTACTTAGATCATAAGTAGCTCGTATTCGAGTGAAATTCTTTTTGAGTTTGCTGTCCAAAATTCTTAGAAAATTAAAAAAAACAAAATTTTGAAAAGTTGTTGAAATTTTGCATTAAGTGAAAGTTTTTGTTTCCAGCTTTTTATTCATTTTTACTTTCGTCTTTTACACATCATCAGTTTCACTTTCATACCCCTTGACATAATACAAGCCATAAAATTAATGCTAAATCTAAAATTTATTAGACTTTTATGTTTGTAGGGTTAACCAACTAGTTCAGGATCAGGGCCTTGGATTAGGTTGGAGAGGAAACTCTTCAAGGCCATTAAAATCAAACATTGGAGTTTGAGTTAGGGAGTGTCCAAGTCCAGTATCATGAAAGTTATCTGGGACCCCCCTCTAACACAGGGGATAAACATGAGTTTGCGTGCGGAAAGGTAGTGGAGATAACCCCTCCAAAGCTGGACCAATCGTAGTGGAGAACACATATAGAGGGCTTGTCTTGGGATTCCATCAATTTCATTTGCCACAGGGCTTCGTGGGTCTTGAATCCATTCGAGGCCCTCAGTTTTCTTCCCGACCACTTACTTTGGATACCCTTGATAGGTTTCAGGCTCGATACCCTGCTCATTGTGGTCTACCCGACTTTCGACTGTACCTGCCTGGTGACTGTTCACGCGTTGGCAACCTAGTTGCCTATGTTTTTTAGGGACATACATAGGTGACTGTGGGGGTATACTATGGTACCTATGATAGACATCAGGCCATGCTTTGCAGAGTATACTTGGAGGGTGATTCCATTTTCAAGTTTCACTTGCACCGGTAAGTTTCTCTAGTGTTGGTTGTTGTAACTGTTCTTCCAATTAATTTAGTGTTTGCCTGCCTTATCTTATAGGGACTTTTTTCGTGTGTGTTACTTTTGAACGTTTAGACTACCCTAGAGTGTCTTTGATCTTCTCACATAGTGGAGGATCATGAGCTCCACTGGTCACGAAGGCTTCTTGGCCTGCCACCAGTTACACTGGAGCCACCCCCGCCACCATTAAGGTGAAAGCTAGACCAACAAGGGTCTTTTGAAGAGACCAGGTCACAAGCAATTGTGCCTGACCAACATCTAGAGGAATTGACTGTTTTGGACCTTGGAGCGAATGCTCTCGGCCCAATTGAAACCCCAACCACTGATTTCTTGGCACCTTTCATCGTACCAATTCAATTTTATGAGCGCCAGATAGTGTCGCACACAACAATGGAAACAAATGTTGTTACTCCTTCTAGAAATTCTTCAATTCCCACTACGGTTGTCACCACAAAAGAGTTTTCACCTCCTAACCCACCATCACCAGTTCGAGCCACCATGGTCTCGACTGCCTCTACATCACACAGTGGTCCGATCCCATCTTTAGCGGTGGCCACAACCCCTTTCACACCAAGTGCGACAGGCCCTCCGTTCTCATACGGGATGCTTAGTTCAGGTACAAGTCCTATACTTTCCTACTCCACTTTACAGAATTCAGGTCTGGGGGCAGGGAGCTCTAGCACTCCTCTGCAAGGTCACATAGGGGGCACTCCTACTCCTTTTAACGCTTTCCCTTACGGAGGAGGTCATATACCTCCTTCATCCCCTTCACTTGGTGGCTTGCATCAACAATCCACCGGGCAACCTACACACCATAGTTTATTTGGAGCGGGGAGTCAAGGACCACCTTCACATAATATATCGGTAGGTTCGACACTATTTTCTTTGATCAGAATGCTTGGTAACAACGCCTTCTCATCAGCCGCCTTCCCGACTAGGGGCAATCCCAATTTTGGACAACCTATTCCTATGCAGGGTACTATTCCTGCACAAGGGGAAAACCTAGCAACTTCTTCCGCATCAGGGCCTTGGAATTCTTGGTAGGGATCCGTTCCCTCGTCTGGAATGCCGATCTGGGGTAATTATTTCCACAATCAATGGAACCCTGGACAAACTACTATGCCTATCCCCACAGGAGCGACATGGGGCAACCCTTCTCAAAGTCCTTCGAATGTAATGCATGCCCAACCATCTATGTCCTATTTTTGAAATCAGTCGATGATGTCTCCACATACGCAAAATCCATATGCTAGCCAGGGCCATGGTTTCTACCAGAATCCGGGCTAGCAGTCGAACTTTTCCTGGCAACCTGGTGCCAGTCGAACTCCAGGCCCCTTTTTCCCAGGTTATCACCAACAACCCAAACTACCCTTCCTGGCGAATTTGCACTTGCCAGATTTGACAAGGTTGTTGAATGACCCTATCTGTCATGATCCATGTTGGCCTCCTATGCCGACGAAGTTGCCTTCGGACATCCCAAAGTTTGAAGCCAAGCCTAACAAAGATCCAGGAGATCATGTGACTACCTTCCATCTTTGGTGCTCATCTAACTCATTGAAAGACAACTCCGTACAGTTGCGATTGTTTCAACATACTCTCATTGGGAGTGCCACGAAATGGTACATTGAGCTCGATCACTCAAGATACTCTTCCTTTGGCGAACTGGCGATGGTTTTCCTAAACCATTTCCAGTTACCTATGAGATACGACGCTGGCATTGAGTTTCTTGCCAATTTTGAATAGACAACAATGTACCATATCTCTGATCACATCCGAGAATGGAGATGCCAGAAGAGTTTAATTAAGGTGCCAGTCCCACTAGCATTCCTGCTTGAGTGGTCCCTTAAGTCTTTGGTCCCATAGTTATCCAAAGACGTCGCGATGTCGGGAGTATTCTCCGAAGAAGGTGCCATCATGAGAGCTCAACAATTTGATCTCATCTATTCTCAGTCCGGTTTATTATACAACATCTTGCCAGATGTGCCATGCTCAATACTTGATAAAACTAGACAGAGATCTAGACCACATGCTGATGGTATTGTTGGTTCAGCACAAACAAAGCCGCCAGAGCAATTGACAAAGCAGTTGCAACAGTTATCTATACAACACACAGTGGCCAGCCAATCTACTACTTTGGCTGCTCCCCCTACCAAAACGTCGGAGGTACACATAGTGCAATTGACTAACCCAAAGGCCACCCAACAGCCTAAAGGAAAGAAAAAACAACGAAAGAAGGGTAAGGGGGATAAAAAACCTAATGATAATGATGGCGGGGATAACACTCAGAAATGGAAGGTGAGGTATCCATGCAACTTGTGTGTGGAAGACCACCCAACTCATCTATGTCCTCGGCTTGCAGAAGCCCAAAAGTTTGTGACGTAGCAACATCCTAGTGTGTTGACCAATCCATTTCAACATGGGAAAAATCTAACCCAAGCCTCTGCAAGCATGGAAGGGGGCAACCAAGAACCCTCTCCGCCCGCGAATAACCTCGCATCTGTGAACATATATATGGTTAGGGATGATGCTTTTATATTGACTAGAGTGCATGACTATAATAAACCAAGCACTTTTGAGAAGGGTAAAGAAGCTGAACTCCCATCTCTTCCTCTACAGATTGAGAAGACGTTGGGTGAAACAATGACACGCATTCCCAAAAGCACATTCAAAAAAGCTTCTCATAACCCAAATGCAAGGGCCACCTAGAACTACTCTGTGGTGGAAGATTTATCACAAACCCCTTGTGCGATGTCCACTTTGGAGGTCCTCCAAAGCTGCCCTTCCTAGAGGAAAGCTTTGTTAACCACTTTAGGATCTACCGAGACTTGTAATATAGATACAATCATGCTGGATACAACTGAATTAAAACCTCATTTACCTTACCACGTAGCGATTCAGATAGTAGTGGCTTATCCCACAATTTTTTTTACTCAGAATATCTTCCACATGGTGGTTGATGAGGGTGCCTCGACATGCGTTATGTCGTTGGAATGTTGGAAGGCCATTGGCCAGCCCGTTTTGTCTCTGTCACCTACTCTCCTCACCGCTTTCGATAGTCGTTCATTCCGACCACATGGCATCGTTCCTTTTTTCCCCGTGCAGTTAGGAGGGAAGACCGTGTGTGTCAAAGTAGAGGTAGTTGATGTCCCCCTCGACTATAACCTCTTGTTAGGAAGGATTTGGACTTATTCCATGCAAGTTGTGGTTGCTATAGTTTTTCGGGTCTTGTTGTTTCCACACGAGGGCCAGATAGTGACCATCGATCAATTATCTTTCTCCATACCTGACCCTGCATTGGGGGCATCCACGGTCCCGATGATTGATAATCCTCAACCAGGTGTCATCAACATAGGGGTTGGTTTGTGCCCATCTTTGATGGGTACCTTTGATTACCTGCCCCCTCATGGCGATATCAAGTTTTTATCCAATCACCATAAGGTTGAAATTTTTCAAGTTTCGTCATTCCGCACGACTTACTTTGATGATCCGTGGATAATTCCTTCCCCATCGGCCACAATGGATGGGACAGGGTACTCAGGCATGTCCATGCCCTTGTCCACAACTAAAGTAGTGTACTCTTTAGTCCAACAAACTTCAGCCCACACTGATCCATCTCTTGCACAAGAGTTCGATCCACTTCTAGAGCCTATTTAGGCTCAGGGTTCTCTTGCTCACACTGATTCATTAGACTTAGTCTTGCCCTCTGATGAAGCAATAATTGAAGCAATGACAAGTCCGGATAAATCCTAGGAATATCTTCATCACAGATCATACTTCCTCCCAGAGTTAAGCCGAATTGAAGCAGGAGAATTCACCGTGACTATGACGGGAGATCGGTCTTATCCTATTAATCCCTTAGATACACATGAGGTTTATGCTGAGGGTAATATGGAAACTATTTCTGAAACCTTACCTATCAATATCTCCCAAAACCCTGGCATCGTGGAGAATGTTTTCATCGGAGCTGACTATTCCCCCGAAGAGATTCAAATCTACACAGATCTTTTCAAAGAATTATGCGACGTTTTTGCCTTGTCTTATGAGGAAATGCCAGGTATCGATCCAAAAATAGTTGAACATGAAATCACAACGTATCCTGATGCCAAGACGGTTCAGCAGAAGCTTCATCTAGTTAATCCTAAGAAAGCAACAACCATTAAGGTTGAAGTTGAGAAATTGCTAAAAGATGGGTTTATCTATCCTATCCATTTGACCCAATGGGTGTCAAATCCTGTGCCAGTCAATAAAACACAAGGCACGATTCATGTTTGTACCGACTTCCGTGATTTGAACAAGGCATGTCCCAAAGATAATTTTCCCACACCTTTCTTCGACCGTATCATTGATGAATGTGTGGGTTGCGAATCCTTTTCTTTCATGGATGGTTTTTCGGGATATAATCAAATACAAATCAAACTCGAAGACCAACACAAAACGACATTCATTTTTCCTTGGGGTACATTCGCGTATCAGAAGATGCCTTTTGGTCTTAAAAATGCTGTAGAAAATTTTCAGCGGGCCATGTCCTTTACTTTTCATGACCTCAAGCATATAGTCGAGGCCTATTTAGATTATTTAGCATCTCGCTCTCACAAGAGAATGGATCATCCCACACACCTTCGACTTATCTTCGAATGTTGTCGCTACTTTCGGATTCGCTTGAATCAAAACAAGTGCAACTTCTGTGTAACGTCAGGATGATTGTTAGGTTTCATAGTGTCAATAACAGGGATCATGGTCGATCCTCTCAAGGTTGAGGCAATAATTCAGTTGCCCCCCCCACGCACAATCCTTCAACTTTAGAGTCTATAGGGCAAGGTGAATTTTCTAAGACGCTTTATCACTAACTACACCGAGATCACCAAGGGCTTTATGCGCTTAGTTAAAAAAGAAGTTCATTTTTGTTGGGACGATGTCACTCAACGCTCTTTCTTCGTATTGAAACATGCACTCACAACTGCCCCTCTGCTCTGACCACCTAACTATAAAAAATATTTCTTATTATATCTGGCTGTAGTAGAGTCAACCATTGGCATGGTCTTAGTTCAAGAAGATGATTTGTTCACCAAATATGTCATCTATTACCTGAGCCGAGGCCTCGTAGGACTAGAAATCAATTATTCTCATATCGAAAAACTTGCGTTGGCAGCAGTCCATGCTGTTCAACGGTTCCATCATTATGTTCTATTTCGCAAGACCACCGTCATTGCTGTCGTGAATCCATTTTAGTACATGTTGACACGATGGGTAATAGGCAGAAATATCAATCATAGCTCCATCAATGGGTAGAACCATAATATGGAAGACGCCCTCTAAGGTAGGATACATCTCATTATCAGTAGATGGATAGTCATCCTCCAGGAGTTTGACTTAGATTTTGTTTCATCGAAGTCCAAAAAGTCATTGGTCTTCGCAGAACTTATTTCAGAACTTCCGGTTGAGTCAGGTGATCTTGTGCCCGAAGAGTCGCCTATTAGAGGAGAAATGTTTTTGATCACCTCTTCGGATCCCTGGTATAGAGATATACTTATCTATCTCCAGAATTTGAAGTGCCCCACCACTACTTCTCGTGATGAGCATCGACGCATATGCCACCAGGCTAAGAATTATCTCATACTCGATGATACATTGCATCGAAGAGGTGTAGATTGCATCCTACGCCGATGTATCACTCATGAGGAAGCAATTGTCGTGCTTAATGATTGCCATACTAGAGCTTGTGGCGGTCATTTGTCTGGGTTGGCAACATCCCAAAATATTTTATGAGCAGGTTACTTCCGGCCGACACTTATCAAAGATTATATCGAATCGGTCAAGAAGTGCCATCCGTGCCAAATCTTCTCTTAGAAGATGAGGGCACATCCCGCTTCCATGTTTCTTGTCATCACAGTTGGTCCCTTCACCAAGTTGGGGATTGATTAAACTACATGCAACCCTCCTTCAACAAGGGGGCACTGCTATATCATCGTAGCCGTAGACTACTTCACAAAGTGGATTGAATCTATTCCAATGTTTAAAGATGATGGAGAGACTACAACTCTCTTTTTATTCAATCAGATAAAAGCAAGGTTTGGCGTCCGAAGGGAGATTGTCACCGACCATGGCAATCACTTTCAGAACCAGATGATGACCAATTTAACATCAAAGCTTGGGTTACGGCAAGAAAATTCATCACCCTATTAACCCCAAGCAAATGGGTAGGTGGAAGTTGTAAAAAAAACTCTTAAGACCATTCTACAACGAACGATCAACTCAACCAAGTCAAATTGGCATTTGATGTTGTACTCAACATTATGGGCTTACCGAACATCTGTTAAGACTGCAACCAATTTCTCACCTTTTCAACTTGTTTACTGGCTGGAGGCAGTCATGGCCATCGAATGTCAGATCCCGTCTCTAAAATTGGCAGTACAATTATTGCCAGACACTTCTCCACTTGAAGAACGATTAGTATACCTTGAGCAGCTCAATGAGCAGTGTCGTGATGCAGCCCTGGCCAATGAGGCTCACAAACATAAGGTCAAGTGTCAGTATGATAGGTCCGTTCATCCTCGGATTTTCTCTGAAGGCGACCTTGTCTTGGTCTATGACCAAGATAAGGACCCCCTGGGGGCAGGAAAATTCAAACCCATGTGGTTCAAACCTTTCATCATAGAAGAAGTTTTAAAAAAGGGCGCTTATCGTCTAGTTGATTTTGAAGGGAATGCTTTAGCGGAGCCTAGAAATGGGCTCTACCTCAAGAAGTATTACTCATAGGCAAGTCACTGTGGGTAACTTTTTGTAACATATGTATAGTCTTTGTACTATTACTTTTTAGTTTCTTTTAGTATTATGGACGTGTCGTTGATGTTATCTTTCGTCACTATGGTAGATGTCAAGTGATTCCAAGGTGTTCGTTGGGTATGCAGACGATGCAAGTTGGCACACTTGGAGGCTTGCCTCCGTAACTTGGGTAATCTTTACACCTCAAGGCCAGTTATTATCTTCTGGAGGTATATGCTTAGGTGACACCACAAATAATGTCACCGAGTATAGTGCAGTTATTGAGTTGCTTCATGACGCTTTTTCATTGGGTATCTCTCATCTTTGGGTCTATCTTGATGCTCAACTAGTTGTGTCTTAGCTAAACAGAGTATACCGGGTTCATGATCCAACTTTACACCAACGATTCCTTAGGGTACTTCTCTTAGAATGAAACTTTGATTATATTACATATTTTCATGTTCCTAGGAGATTAAACCAAGTTACAGATACTCTAGCTAATCAAATTTTAGATTGGCATCTTGCACATATATGAAAGAGCATTCACATAAATATGTAAATACATTTTTTACACATGATCCATAGGACACAAAAGATGAAAAACCATATATAATATCATAAAGTACCTAGAGTACATAGATGGATGCAAGCACCTAAAAAATATAACTAATAATGAGTCACAGGGCTTATGCCCTCAAAAAATATATACAAGTAGTGCTTGTGGCACGTCAAAATGTCTAGCTAAAGTCAGGGCCTGTGGGCCCTATTATACTGGTCCACAACGTTGGCTAAATGCTGAAACAACCGGACCCACGTCCGTGGTGCCCCAACTACATGAGAATGCATAGATGGTGGTAGGTCCTCAATCTCTGCAATCGGGACCATGCGAGTGAGCGCAGTAAAGTTATGCTCGACACGTCTCAATACCCTCTCAACCTCCCCAGTTGGAAGATCTCCTACTACTGCTAGTCCCCCTGTGGCAGCAGGTGTGGCCTCTGGCCGAGGATGACACCTGTTCTTCGCATAGTCAGCGGGTCACACTGGTCCCACATCTGCACACAATGAACACATATCTGTCAAATACTCCAGTATAACAAAAAAATGATATATATAACGAAAAAAACATAAAAATTACATATGTTTAAAACAAAACAAAAAAAAAACTACAAAGGTGGAGACTTACCCATCTCCCCTCGCTCCTCACCAGGAGGTATCGGTATCTCAGGGTCTCTCGAGAAATCAATCCCGGCATAGGGGTAATCCTCTATAGCCATGATCTATCGTGACAACCACGCAAATAAGTCATCATCGAAGGACTCATTGGTCCTTCCGCCACCCTGTTGTGGCAGTAGTACTTCCCACCTACACATAGCAGGAAGAGAGGCCCGATGTCCTCGTACCACTACTCGAGGACTAAAACTTGAAACTCTCTCAAAAAAGAACAAACACATAATGGTCTCGAACCCGAAGTTCCTATGTGTCCGCAAACGACAATCTGTCAGCTATCTTTTCATACACTCAAGCAATGTGATACTCCAATAAAAAACTTGTGCATTTAAGCACTGGACTGCACAATTCATCTGTGCATGGGATGCTTGATGTAGAGCCGCAGAACTAATAATTAGCCCAATAAGAAATACTATCGCCTGTAGCGATAAGTTAGTGATATTGCTTATGGGCACCTGCGTGCTTGAGAAGTCTGTATCATCTGCACAGTATAGGCCTATCAGTTCTGCTATGTTATGCGGCCCTAAAGGAAAAGTCTAGAAATTGACTAGTTCCCCTCTCCTGGAGAGGCCAGTCAAAAAGTAAATGTCCTTGACCATGGGCACTAATGACTGCCCCTCTAACATGAATGCCTCTGCATCCGGATGCCAGTAGTCAACCAAGGCATTCAGTAGCCTAGGTTGTGCCCACATGAAAGGACATAGAAAAAAATTGAGTAACCCACATTGCATCAAGGTAGCCACAACATTGGGGTCTTCCCCGACCAAATCATTCACCTCTTCATGCTCTCTTTCTCTCCAATGGACATACATCCTGCAAAACACCAAGGTTCAGGAGGGTTAACCCTTTCTTTTTAATCCTTTTTCATTCAATAAGGGGGTCCACGCATGCTGTCATGGTGACAGTTGCGTGTACACGCATGTAGAGTTTACTCTTCCCGAATGTACATGCGGCCTGTCCTGAGACAGCCCACGTGCACCTAGGGCCAACCTTTTAAAGGTCAACGCCCCCCCTAAAAAATGAAACCCAATGAAAAAACAAAGACATAAACTGCAAGAAATGAGAGTTTGTACTTACTTGGTCTAGACAAAAGTTTGTTTCATCCACTGTAGCTCCCAGAATCACCGCTTTTGACAAAGGGAGTATTTTGGCTCCATAGTCAATTTCCAAATCAACAATGGTGATAATGATCTGCCAACTTCTATTTATAGATTTTTTGGCCTCTTTTTGTCACTTTTTTGGACTCCCTTATCATTTTCTTTATACCAAAAACCATTTAGAGTGATTCAGGAGTTGCATAGGAGGGATTTGATTAGGTATTGGGACAATTTTTTGGAGTTTTGGGT
>SNQJ01S0075270.1:57833-94921 GCA_010110895.2 Picea sitchensis | reverse complement strand
CCAAGTAATCATGGTTTCTCTACTGTAGTCTCTGTGGAAGGTTTTGCAAAGCCACTGGTCAAAGTTTTATAGACAGTTTTATTTCCTTTCCAGCAAATTGTCCACCGTGGATCTCAGCGTTAAACTAAGGAGAATGGCAGGTCCGAGTCAAAGTTTTAAGGAGAATGGCAGGTCTGAGTCAAAGTTTTATAGACAGTTCAAAATGTCTCTCGGCGTTAAACTGATGAGAATGGCAGTTCTGATTGATTCAATACGAGTCCGCGAATAGTAATCATGACTGTTATCATTGATTCAAAACTTAAATAAAAAAATAACATCATTCATTTTTCATTTGTAAAATACTCAAGAAGTTAAATTCTATGCTAATTTAACATACAGTTTATCCTAGGCTTATCCAAACTGAATAAAGTAACTGAGATACAATAGAAAGCAAGTTATGATTCGACAGTGTTGTTATTGAATACACTCGGGATAGGCAACTGCGGTAAAAATGATTATGAATCGAGTGCTTGTATCCTGCAAGAATGTATTTAAATGAGCTGCTAATATTACAAGTATCTAATTTCATTTTAATTTTTCAATTAAAAATTGAGACTAACAATCCCAATTATAAAGATGAAATACAAGTATCTAATTTCATTTTAATTTTTCACTAAAAATTGAGACTAACAATCCCAATTATAAAGATGAAATTATTTTTAACAAACCGGAAATAAAGGTGAAGTTGTTATGCTAGCTGTCACATGTACCAACCCTTGAGACTATCTCCAATTGTCACAAAAAATAATCACGGGGTACATTAAGAAAAACAACATGTAAGGTGTCTGCGGTTGAGAGCTTTACCAACAACATTGTGAAGTGTGCCCTTTATTTTAATACATGTCAACTGGGCGCTGGTAACATTTGAAGCTAAAAGTCTGCTAAACGATATTTGCCATTTAGTTATTACAATACACATTCTCTGATAACGATCAATTGTTGTGAAAACAATTTAACTATTAAAAATGGTTAATCAATATATTCATAATGATCAATTAAACTGTTGTAAATGATTAAGTTATATGAGTGATAATCACACTATCATTATTAAAACCTTAAAACTGTTATATAAAAGAAATCTTGATCTAAAGGGATGACCACCATAACCAATACCTTGTCATAAATCCAGCCTGCACTATGATATAAAATATTCCTAAATTACAGAAACATGCTAGCTCTAACCACTAAATATTTAAAATCCATGTGTGATTATTTAGGATATATCTGTATTTATATTAAAATCTCTTTGTAATTATAAAAGGATATTAAAATTTCAGCTTATTTAAACCATAACTACACCATAACTACAACATGCACAAGGTAAGTAATTCATTATGCAAAATTTATCTAAGGTGCAGGATGGGTTGTCTCATAAGAAAAAATGACCTTCTTAAGGAAGACGTAGCCACAAACGGAAAGAGCGTGGCCTGGCCCTCACTCAGTAAACATGGGTAGAAGAAGAGGGAGAGTTCATGGAGAGGAACCCGTGAGCGCATGTAAGTGCAGGGATGTAGACAATCACCAAAAGGGAAGGGTTAGGTCGCTAGAGTTTGAAACAAGAAAAAAATGTTCCTCTCTTCACACAATCCAATGCTAAGGTTCTGGCCACAAGTTAAAGAAATAAATCTAGAATAAAAAGATAATACACAGACCCACGAGTTGAATACCCCCTCACGCAATCCAACAAAGATTACTATAAAACTCAGCTATGGTCTTCTGGTGCTCGTTTTGGCCACGAGAAGATTTAGACAAACTCCCGGAAAATAAAAACGAGACACAACCAACATAGAACCGCAATACATAAAAGGATCACAAAAACGCAGGAAATAATCCCACTGGTGCAACTATCACTGTGCCACAAGAATAAGAGAAAGCATGAAGACAAAGTGGAATGAATAATGGTTGCTACGCTACCGAAAATTGAACTACAAATAATTAAACAAGGAGCACTTTGTGTGCAATAGAGACCATAAACACAGAAGGATGAAGTCTCTCTCGGGCGAATCATAAATCCCATACTAACAAAAACGCAGAGGATGAACCAAAATTCTTACCATCTATGTAAATCAACATGCATCCAACTAAATAAAATTGTGAAATTTAGATGTGTGTAGTTTGAGAAAAGGCGAAAGTTACGTTGTTGTTGTCTTGTCCTCATTCTCCCACTTGCCAATCACAACCTCACCATACCTCCCAACCAATGCTAGGTATACTCTTCTTAGCCCTACCGAGTCAAGTCCGCCATGCACACAATACCAGAATTCCTCCCATCTCACATCGTGAAGGTCGAAGCTACTCACTTTTGTTATCCTGAAAGTAGTATCCAACTCAACAAAATTTTCAATCAAGACACACTTCATAGCAGTAACCTTACGCTTACCGTGACATGATCCATACTCCTCCCCACCATCATTTTATATAGTTTTATTAGTGATTACTATTCCAAACCCTCATTAGATTCTTTTAATTAAATTTAATTAGGATAAACCTTCCCCGTACACATGTCACCTGATCCATTAGTTGCACTAGAAAATAAATTGCATTAATTAATTAAATTCTCTTTCATTTCCGCGGACTCCACCTAAAAGCCGCTCATAAAATAAAATTCTTCTAAGGTCCCTTTATGCCCACATTTCTTAAATCATCGGGCTACATTATTAAAACCTATTTGAGTTCACAATTAGAAGGTTCTAAGGACTAGATTCCCTACTATGTTAGAAATTTCCTTTTTTCTTAAGTTTCCTTGCTTTTCTTCTTAGTTAAGATTTAACAAGTTTAGAAAAAAAAATTTGTACCCTTTAATAATTTAACCCCATTTAAAAATTTCACTTAATAATCAAAGTTTGAATTTCACCCTTCTTCCATGTCTATTTATTTTTTCTTTGTTCTGGTGTTCTACTTAGTCCTAGGTTTTAAATTCACTAGGCTTGGCGATAGTTTTATGGGAAAATTTGTTATTAAAATTACTCATATAAATATCATTCATTTTAAGGCCAACCGGGTCCTAAGGGAGGCATATTTTTCTAGGTTCTCGGTTTAATAACTTACCATATATGAAATTATGACAGGTTCTTCATGATGCACTCATGTGTCTAAGCAGCATCACCGCATTTTGTTTTATTTGAGCGAATTTCCTTCAAGATGGACTAATGCGGTTCAAGGGTGCCACTCTTCTCTTGAATGAATTTGGTAGAAGTCAAACACCTGGATTAAATACTATGTCAGGGAATCTACAACAATGCCATTGCCTTATTGAGTGCCTCTTAGAATCATCATGAGCGACTATCACAGCCTTCCTCATGGTATCATGGATCTATTGAACTAGGTAATTGTTAACCCGGCAATTTGGAGCCATGGAGTGCTAGTAGGTTATGATAGAAAGCACGCTAATTCTCACGTTCTCTGTCGTAGGTGACCCCTTTTACTCCTAAATTGTGAGTCCGGGTTATCAAGTTATCATCAACTTGTATCCAACAATGAAACATGTCACTTATAACACTCAACATCATAATATCTAGTCAGATGTCACATATGTATATCAAAACATACAAACCATAACAATCCACTCCTCGACTCGATCCGAAGTCCAAGGACATCCCTTTATGCCATTGACATTGTCAAACGGGCCCTGTGGTTCTCAAGACACTAAAACCACCAATAGCATATGCCTATAAAAATATAAAAATATATAACAAGATAACATATCATTAGAGCCTCAAATACGTCACACCATAATCAATATTCAATTATATAATGAACTGGATCACTTGCACCCAAGCATCCTCAAAGAATGTCCAATTAGGGTGCATAAGTATGGGATGTTACACTTTTTGTTCCACCCAAAAAGGTTTATGTTTGTTCAAGATGTAACCATTTTTTTGAGTTATGGAGGTACATAATTTATTTAATACGTTAATTTTTTATTTACTTCATTTACTTCACGCTAATGTTTCATTTTTTCGCTCATATTCCCAAAAGCACTTTCAATCTCTGTATGCTATTTTCCATGTTCTTTGCAAAATATTGGTGAACGAAAAACATAATGGAAATCATTTTCTTATCTATGTATTCTCCTTCCTCTATACTTTATGTGATATCATAAACTAAGAAATAGAAAGAAATCTTGCACTTTCCGAGTAGGCCAACGAAGATTTAATCTCGATCTTATAAAGTTTAGGATTTGTTTTTTTTAATTTAGTTTTTTTTTATGTGTGTTAGTACAGGAAAAAAAAAAAAAAAAAAAAAAAAAAAAACATTTTCTATTTATTTTGCATTAGTTCACTTGTTTAAAAATCACTCATTCAATAAGAATTCTTGAGTTCAAGGCTTTCTAAATTTCATTTAAATTATAAAAGTGAGTCACTATAAAGTAATTTTTTCACTTGGTTAAACGTTGGATAAGGAAGGGGATTTTTTCACTCAAACACCTCATTGTACATCCATCACCACATGGATGAAACTTACCTTCCACATGGAACCCTTGATTTTATAAATTTTAAAATGAATATAACTTTGACATCCAAAGTCATTTTTCAATGCCCCATTTTTTGAAACTACCAAGCTTTCCATCTAAATAATCAGTTTTTCTTTTTAAGCCATATTACCTATATGTTCTAATATGGTTAGTCCAAGTGATATTTTCTTACCAGTATAAACTAATTCCTTGAACCATGAAAGTTA
Source organism: Picea sitchensis (assembly GCA_010110895.2). Taxonomy (NCBI): domain Eukaryota; kingdom Viridiplantae; phylum Streptophyta; class Pinopsida; order Pinales; family Pinaceae; genus Picea; species Picea sitchensis. The sequence continues at coordinate 90,202 of SNQJ01S0075270.1, read as the reverse complement.
AAGCTGATGTAATATGAGGTAAAGGAATTTATCATATTACCTTGGGAAAAAAACTCTCACCACTATTGCTTCAAATAAATTGAAATAGGAAAACAAAAGTGATGAAGCATGTGGATTAATTGAAATGTGGATTAATTGAAATGTGGATTAATAGTGATTTATGATTTCACCTTCAAGGAGTTGATAAACAAGATGACACTTGAGAAAATATGCAAACCGTATTTGGTAAACAAAACGAGATTCGAACCCACTAGCTTAAAAATCAAGATCCTAGTAATTTCTCTTTTATTGAATATTATCTATTTAAGTTCTAAAACACTCAAACTTTTATTTAAAAACTATAAAATAGAAAATGATGATGATTCATGTTATTCCATGAATCTTACACATATATCGACTTTTCACTCAACGAGAGAAGCTTTAGGGGCCACTTACATATCACTTTCCTAGGTATACTACATTATGTTATTGGTTTTTGAGTGTTTATGGTCTATATTCCATATCTATGAACTATTATAAGAGAATGGGACTCACTAGTTGAGAGGGGAAGAGAAGCCATGAGAATTTGTAATGGTATTTTGGTGAGAAATTGATTGAAAAGGAAATTTGGTTGTTACTATTTTAGTAGAAGTAGGATTGGGGGCCCTCAACCTTTCTAGATGAGGGGATTGGATTGGTGGAGAGACCTCTATTCTCCATCAATTCATCAATTCATGTTGTCTTTTACAAGATCTATAGTTGAATTCAAGTTTGTAAATTGAAGCTAATTAAGATGAAATGTTGAATAATTTGAATTATTGTTATTTAGATTTTGTTGTTTACCTATTCGTGGAAATCACAATTCATGTTGAAAAATTGTTAATTAAAATTTGTGGAAGATGAAATATATATATCTTGTTAATTCATGAATTTCTTGAAACTTGCCTTTGATTTGTAATGAATCCTCTATTATATAATTAGTATCTAGTATAATTTAGTGTCATAGTGTCCTCCTTTACATAAACTAGTATAATGGAATTAATATAGGGATAAAATTGAGATTAATATGATCCAAGCTATGATGTCACTTACAATTAATGCAAACAAACCATGAACAATGCATTGAATTGTTTCGAAAATTATTATCAATACCCAAAACAACAAAACAATATTACATGAATACAAAAATAAATGCACCATTTTGATTGATCATTTTTCATTCTGTAGTTATTGAAATCACAATATTAAATCATTTTTCGTTGTATCATTGCTAAATTAAGTGCACTAAATAGTTTTACTAAATCTAATGTTAAGCATTAATTTGCGATTAATGTGCATCTATAATTTATATCAAATTATTGAGCTTTCAAAAAAAAATCTAGTAAAGTGAAAATGTATGTGTGAGATTGTTGTCACTTATATTAAATGTACTCCATACAAAGTCAATCTTTTATAGTTGTTGTCTACTTAAGGTTACAAAGGTGAAAATACACTATCCCCTCTAGATTTAAACATGCAACTTTAAAAAACACATATTCTTATAAGTACAATAAAAATAATTTAACCTTTATAAAACACAACAAACAACATTAAAAACCTTAACAAAAAAAAATTATATTTATAAATTCAAAAATTAACTAAATTAACTAAATTAACTACAAATACAATTTCATATAAAAAAAAAAAATATTAATATATGATATACTATGAATGTAGATTTTTATTTTGATGCATTACAACATATGTATATCTTACTATTCATCTTATGTGGTGTGCGTTACAACATATGTACACTAAATATCACTCCTGTGACGATGCACGATTCCTGTTAATTTATAGTTATAGTCACTCAAAGTTGGTGCAAAAAGTTATATGTGATATGATTTGACTGGGAGAGCAGAGTTACATCCAGCCGTAAGAACCAATGAGATCATTATAGAGAAAGTCCAAAACGTGTGCACATACCAACTAATCACGGTTTCTCTACTGTAGTCTCTGCGAAAGGTTTTGCAAAGCCACTGGTCAAAGTTTTATAGACAGTTTTATTTCCTTTCCAGCAAATTGTCCATCCTCGATCTCAGCGTTAAACTAAGGAGAATGGCAGGTCTGAGTCAAAGTTTTAAGGAGAATGGCAGGTCTGAGTCAAGTTTTATAGACAGTTTTATTTCATTTCCACCAAAATGTCCATCGTGGAGCGTTAAACTATAGAGAATGGCAGGTCTGATTGATTCAATACGAGTCCACAAACAATAATTATCACAGTTATCTATGATTCAAAACTAAAATAAAAAAAAAAAAAAAATTACAAACATTAAATCCAAATCTCACTATTCATTGGTGAACCGAAAACTAACAAACATGAAATCCAAAACTCAAATGGCAAGATTCATAAAACTAGAAAAGAGAAAGAGACGATAGTTTTCTCCTAATAAAAGAAAAGTGAAGTGGATACTGAGTTGGAGGTAAATTTGTCCTCCTTAAATCCAAATATTTATTTACCCTCATTCATTCAATTGTCATGTTTGCAATTTATAAAAATAAAAACATTCATTTGTCATGTGTGATTTATAAAAAATATAAAACTAAGCTACCACCTATTCTAAACAAATCTTCAATATAAAATTTAATTCAATGTAAATGGTATCTATTAAAATTACAAACTTGAAAAGTCAATAATTGTAGAACCCAAAGTAAATATTCTCAATATCTATTAAAATTACAAACTTGAAAAGTCAATAATTGTAGAACCCAAAGTAAATATTCTCAATATCTATTAAAATTACAAACTTGAAAAGTCAATAATTGTAGAACCCAAAGTAAATATTCTCAATATCTATCACAAAGAGTAAATAATTTACAACCTAAAAGAAAATATTTTCAATATTTATCATTCATAAATCCATTGAAATAAGAAAGAGGCATAACTAGATGAAAGTTTTTAGGATTTTTTTATCTCACCAATGCAAATATCCTCCTCTCTTAAGATTGTAAACTAGTAAAACAAATAATCACCTCAAAGAAAAATCTCACATTTATTAATAATAAATATGTTGAAATAAGAATGAATGATTTTTTATCATTCAAAATTTTATTTTATTTTTTTTTTAAATAAAAAGGGTAGTTCCCGCTATATTATAACATCTCAAAATCCTTTGACAAAAATAAATGAGTCAGCGGCACCGCCACCAAAAATGCTACCCGAACCGGAAACCAAAGATAGGTGGGAGGTAAATTCATCGCTATACGTTAATACAACCATGATAAAGATAAGGTTCCACCGAGAAACCAGGACAGATGCCTAGAGTTCAGATAAACTTAAAGCATTTGCATAGTAAAACTAAAGACCTATAAAACATAAGAACCTATGCAATTCTAAGTGATCGCAGGTTTCATGCCCTCCAACCTAATGGCAAAAGTCCGAGTGCAATGCAGGCACTTTCACCGAAATGGTTCCTGAGAACGATTCCAGTAATTAAATCCATACGCCAGACCTGAGAGGGCCCTGTTCCAAGTCCTTATGTGGTTACTTCGAGTTCAAACACCAAAGCCAGTGTTCTTTCACGAGGAGAGGACCATGCGTATCACACCGAGCCACTCAGGGTGGAGCAAATCGCTCCACAAATTTCGCTAATGCCGCATCAGCTATTTCCCTCCTCACTCCCTCAATCGCCTCGTGATTCACCACCTTCTCAAAGACCGGTAGCAAAATGTGTCCTTCAGCCATGGGATTTCACCAGCTAGGAAGGTCATCAACCATATTCGTGATACGATTGGTGCTCTGCTCATGCCTGGCCCTTTATCCTCGCTACTGGCAAGTTCCCGCATGTGTCCCTCCTCCACAACACGATAAACAGCGATCATGGTATCGGCTCTTCCCAACCCCGCCAGCCAAGACTCTCGCCCATGATGACAGCACCGCCCCTCCCGCCCTCTTCCTCGAATGGATCTACTACAGCCGGCACACTCGAGCCTCCCACCTTTGCCTCTTATAAAGCGTCTAAGTTAAGTTCCTCGTCGGTTTCTTCATCATGCTGCCCCACCATTGCACTCCAAACCAATGCCACCAAACGTAGGAACAGTAAAATGTTCGAAACCAGCCGCTGTACGAAGTCACCTCGGCCGCCCAAATAGTAGCGGAGTTTCTGACACATAGAAAAGCCCCTGTACCGAGAATCCTCTCTGAAAGTGCATTGAGAAGGCGAAATGACCGCAACAAAGCTGCACTAGAGCTCTTCTACCGCCGCCAGGAATACCATAACCAAATGCCAAAGCCTTCGGCCCATCCATATTCATTAATGAAACCAGATGGTGGGTTAATGTCCAGGGAGGCACTCCATCCCATAATCCACTGTATGGACGCCCACCATTGTTAATGCTAATGTGTGGGAGGCTGCCATCCGCAGTTAAACTATTGGTTGGTATATTCCACCGTCACCTCCATCAAGTCAAGGTCAACACCCCATCCCGGCTATTCAAAAATTCTAACAGTAGTTTAAATATTTGGAAAGGATTTAGGATTAGGGTGGAACAAGAAGTCCCAAGGTGATGCTCAACAGGTAACTTTGATAATTGATTTTGTAATAGATATGTTAGTCTTGAAGGACATATCAACCCAAAAGCACACTCCCTGACTCAGTCCGGAGTCCAAGGGGGTTCTACCGATGCCTCTGCATCCTCAAGGTCAAAAACCCTGCACACTCAATAAAACTGAGTCAATAGCACCTATCTACATCAAATAGTAACACGTCATGTCATCTGTCAATCGCATCATAATAAGGTATAAATGGTCTAACATCATAAAATTCCAGATCACTTGCGAGCAAGTGTCCTCAAATAATAAGTTTTCTCAGTGCGCCAGAGCGGGATGTTACAATTTCAACTAGTAGAGGAGGTCAATTCCTCAATATTCATATATGGATTATCGATTAAATCTCTATTAATCTACATGCCATGATGTATTGTAGATAGATTGACCCAAAGAATTAGGTTGGACAAAGCATTGTATTTTTAGACATGGCCATCTAATCTCACACTCAAAAAATTGATGATTGAATCTTTAATTAAAAATTAATTTGTAATAGTTTTCTTTAAATTATTTCTAGCCAATCCTAGGTTTGACAAGCTCAAGAAAAATGGATATCTCAAATATCAAATATCTATCCAAATGATAAATATGCATGTTTATCCATTAACATATAATGGTATTGAAGATGGCTAGTACAAGACTAACTTTGGTTGTTGTGCTAGACATATTATAAGTGGTATCTAATTGTATTGGGTCTGATGGATTCATTAACCACCCAACAATACAATAATAATATGGAATTTCAAATCCAAGAGTATATATCCCAAGCTACAAAATGTTTACTACTTGACAATTGGGTGCTTGTCCATCACCCCAATTGATGAAGACATGCACCTATTAATTGTGGCACATATTGACTCCCACAATTGGCATATGAGATAGCAAAGTGACTATATGGAGATGATTGATTTCGGCCAATAGAATAGTAGACATCGTAGTTATAATTATTCATTTAGTGCACTTTTACGGGTATTTATAAGATCTATTTTTGTTTGATGAATCTATAAATCCATGCACTCTATGACTAATAATACTAGCAATATGATTGCTAAATCATATGCTACAAATATAAAAAGATAAACATAGATCTCTCAAAACATTAGTAAACCAATCAAGAAAAATATCTTACTAAATTATTTGTTTTAGGGGGAATAATAATGTCATCCCAAGTGTTGAATATTTCCGTTGTAACCACAATCTAAAATTAATAACATTTCAATAGATCTAGAAGTATCCCCACAAAAAAAAGTTGTGTTTAATGAAATCCCAAGATTTAAAAGTACCATGTTTCCTTACTTTTTCGTGTAACATCCCACTCTGGCGCACTTACAAAACTTATTCTTTGAGGACACTTGCTCGCAAGTGATCTGGACTTTTCTGATAGTAATACATTTATGCTTGATTATGGTGCATTCTGATAGACGACATGATGTTTTACTACTTGATGTAGACAGGTGATATTGACTCAGTTTATTTTATAAGATCTATTTTTTGTTTGATGAATCTAGAAATCCATGCACTCTATGGCTAATAATACTAGCAATATGATTTCTAAATCATATGCTACAAATAAAAAAGCTAAACATAGATCTCTCAACATTAGTAAACCAATCAAGAAAAAGATCTTACTACATTATTTGTTTTAGGGGAATAATAATGTCATCCCAAGTGTTGGATATTTTCGTTGTATCCACAATCTAAAATTAACAACATTTTGATGCGTGAGCATCACAAAGACATCGCTTTGTTACCGGGAGAAGCCGGAAGACAGCTTCTTGACAAGCCAACACCTCAAATTTGAAAATACTTTGAGATTATTACAAGCATTTAATGCATTTATGAAGGCTATGACTTGTATATTGTAAATGGACCTGAGCGGATAAATTTCGCCCTTAGTAGATAGTCAGCATTTAAATTAGTGAATGTTGGTAGATAGGAATTTAATTTCTAGATTCGATAGCTTTAGATGTTTAAGAGGAAAAACGGATATAAACACCCTCATTGTATCATTGTAACATAATTATAGGAGAAGAGCAAGAGAAAGGTGAGAACCGCATGGTTATGTGTACATGCATTTGAATTCAATATACAGACAACATTTGATCTCAAATCATGGTTTATGTTGTTCTCCTCGTATTGCCGCTTAAACGATATGCCTTTGAATTTTTACTCCCCGCCTACATTTCCTTATGTTGTGTATGGGATTTCATGATTGAATTGAAGTCCGAGAGGAAGGAGAAATGAGTTTCAATTATTTCTCTATCTGAGCAAGGGTTCTTGTAAGGAGTGTAGTTGAATTTGTTTGCAAGGAGGGCGTTGACAAAAGGGTTCAATTAGAGATAGCTTTTGTTATCATCTCCGCATAAGTGTAGACAGACACAAGAGCCATGCAAGATGTGCACAGGCCGAATAGAGTTTCAAGTTTTGTAACCTAAATGACTTGTTCAGAGACTATTGTTGTAGGTGTGCATAGAGTCGAGGGACTTCAACACTCAATCGAGGTTGAAGGGTTTTCGCCGCAAGGAGTGCATGCAAGAGGGTTTCAAGAAGACCTAAGTCGGAAAACATCAGGATGTTTCACTTCATTATTGAAGGATGATGTTGTAGAGAATTCGCGGCTCAGTCAAGTAACTCACATAAGGAGTGCGCTGGTGAACAGTCCCATGGAGAGGAACGCATTGCCGCTTAATCATCAAAGAAGAACGGACGCCTTAAATCCCCTTCCGAGGAGATTTCGCCAAGGTTCTCGAGCCGTTAGATTGGCGTGGAGGGTAAGATATAAGCCAGCAACGAGAACGCCCAAAGGTTTGAAGCTCGTGAAGGGCAGCCGCTTCATCCGAAATTGAACCGCTGATCTATTGACGGATACCGCGGTATCGAGATTCACGAAGTCAAGCTCCAAGTTGTTGCAACGGAGAATAGACATCATCGATCCGCTGATATCCCGAACAGTCTAGAACCGCATTGTTGAGGAAGCCGCGGTCGATATCCAGCGCGAAGCTGGGGTTCTGAGGAACGGGGCTCGAACGTAGAAATATCTGGAATCGCGATACGCGAGCATTCGACGTGGTTCATTGTACGAGGGTATAGTGGAGGACAGTACGGCATCATATTCGTGGATCGGAAAAATCAAGTCTCGACCATGGACATCAAATTCTAGTATCCCAATGGTAATCTCGGGAACTCGATAGAAGCTGGCTCGGTTAATCTCGCGATAGCATCACGCTTCAGCATCGGGTATCGAGTTGGAAAGACGAGGCTCATATCACGAAAATAAACCACGATAAGAGAAGTCTCGATAAGTAAGGGAAGGAGTCAGCGTTGAATGAGGTATCGGATCTCAGGGATTCGAGAACCCAAAAGATACATAGTGAACTCGCGAGTTGCGAAGTTCCGATCCTCCGATAAGTAAAGAAAGGGGGATTGCATGAAGAGAATCTATGGGGTGAAGATTTCCTTCCGATAGGGAAATAGAAGAACCTTGGAGTTCTTCCAGCCGAGAAGAAGAAGATCCTGTAGGATGCAGTGGACCTTCCGACCCGCGGGTGGTGAAGGGGCCACGTATCCATCAAGGGTATCGAGTAGGGAATATTTCTTTTCTATATATTCTCCATGCCTAGGAGAGAAAGACATTACCACCTAACCCGTGAGGAAAGGGAGGTGCGGCGAAGAGGCAAGGTGCCACAAATCCAAAATTGAGATAATGTATGATCTCCTGGCAAGACTCAAGAGACAAATAAGAAGATGCACGCCTAGTGCAGGGATCTTAGTGATTCGGCGATCAGATGAAGTTGGACATGAAGAAGAGGTCACAAAAAAATATGCATCAACCGAATAGTTGATCAAAGCTATCGCCAGAATGACTTCCAAGGCAAAGATGGACATTCCAACCTACGAAGGAAATCTGGATGCAGAGGAGCTAATAGATTGGATTAGAGATCTGGAAACATACTTTGACTACGAAGATGTCGAGAGTGATAAAAAGTCACATGTTGTTACATGCTGAAAGGACATGCAACATTATGGTGGGATGATCTTCAAGCAGATAGATGTTGCAAGGGCAAGTAGAAGATCAATAGATGGGATCGAATGATTGTGAAAATGAAGTTGCAAAGTTTATACCCAAGATTATCAAATCACTATGTTTAGAAGGATGCGTAAACTCGAGATGAACCGATGACGCTGAAAGAATATTAATCGGTGACATCGACCGGAACATCATGGCGTGTCATCCTAGATCACGGTAGAGTTAATGTATAATGTCATTTCAACAGAGATGGTAGAGAAGTTGAGCCGATATGACGTTGATCATCCAAGCCCATACATGAAGCCTTGTGGCTACGAAAGGGCACCAGTAACTATTACTAAACACCCTGGCTGAATTTAAGATAGGTGGATATAGTGATAAGATTCTATGTGATGTTATTCCCATGGATGTTGGTCATCTATCGGGTAGACCATGGAAAGATGACGTAAATGTGATTCATGATGGAGGATGAACACATACACCCGAGAGAATGCGAGACACATACGTTGCTTCTGGAGAAGGATAAGGAGGTGAAGCCGGAAGCAACACGCTGTTTCTCATGAGTGAGAATGAACTTCTTATAGAGGTGAAGAAGAAGAAGGAGGATCCCTTGTGGTCGAAACCGGAGGATTGTTCGACTAGAAGGCCAAGAGTGGATGCATCTACTGATGAGGTCTCATGTGAACTACTGGAAGAGTTCAATCGACATCATAGTGGATGAATTCACTGCCCGCTGCCACCACTGTGGAGTGGAGTCATCATACAGACTCATACCTGTGGTTTTCGCCGCTTTGCCAACAAGCCGCATGACCGGCACCACCGACTCGAGGGCTTATATCAACAAGATAACCATTAGGTACGAGTTTCCATTGTTGAGATGATAACTGGATGGATTTGATGTGAGCAAGGCATTAAATATAGATTTGAAGAAAAGAGGATATCACCGCATCTCACATCGAGAAGGAGATGAATGGAAGATGCAAACTCTGCAAACCAACGAGGTTTGGTATGAATGGCTTGTTATGCCATTTGGCTTAACAAATGTGCCAAGTACCTTTATGTCGATCAAATCCGTCTCTGATGATTTTCATCGCAGTTTCATCATTGTATCCGGGATGACATAATTAACTTACGAAATCATCGAGCATCGAAGGCCACATCGCAGATGACGGGTTTTCGATAAACAGGAGAAGCTATTGATTAATATGAAGAAGTCCTCGTTATGAAGACATAACTCATTTATTTGGGTTTCATATCCGTTAAATCGAGTTGAAGATGGATCCTAGTAAGGTGGAAGTGATCAAGAGCTGGCCATCACCGAGGGAATATATTTGAGGTGAGAATTTTCATTGTTTGGTTGTTTCTACCCGGAAACGAATTTCAAAGTGAATTAGCGCGAAGAATGTTGATTGGCTGAAGAAGTGACATAAATTGTTTCACTGGATGGATGAGGGTCAAAAGAGTTTCAATTTATTGAAACGAAGATTACAGAGCAACCAATTATGGTGTTACATGATTTCCAGAAGACATTTCAAACGAAATGTGATGCAAGCCGGTCATTATGCAGGAGCTGTAAGAGTTAGGAAGACAATATAGCATATGTTGAGGAAGTTGAACGAGGGGAAATTGAAATACTCCACGTATAATAAAGAATTCTATGTTATCATTGAGGCAATCAGAAGTGGAGGCATTACTTGATACCCAAAGAATTTGTTTTGTATAGTGACAATTAAACTTTGCAATTCATAACCAGACAAAAAAAAAATTGAATCAGAGGCATACAAAGTGGATTGAGTATATGCAAAATTTTACATTTGTGATTAAGAACATTTCTGCACCGCTAACAAAGTGGTCATGATCTGAGCAGAAATTTGCTGATGCAGAGTCTGAACAAAACATTTTTTGAGGATCTCAGAACATCTATGCGTGATGATCCATTTCGTGGAAGCATGAGAAAGAAACTGAGAATCCAGTTCTCGGGGACAAAAGCTAGTGGATAGAGTGTATGGTTCAGGAAGGATTGTTGCTTAGAGGCAATCAACTGCGGTGGCCCGAGATGCTCCGAGGAGAATCAAAAGAGAAACATAGTGGAGGATTGGTCGGATTCGGTCATGACGTATTTGCAAAGCTGAATGATTGGCATTTTGGCCGTGAGACGGGAGAAGATGTCAAGATATTCGTGACAGATGTTGAGTTTACCAAAGATTCAAGGGAGAAAGGTGAATGCGTGTTTAGACAACCGTCCGCCATTGCCCATACTAGAGAGGTCGAGGATGATAAGCATGGATTTTGTATTAAAGTTGCCGGTGACATTGCAAAGAGGTGTTGATTAAACTTTGTAGCATTTTCGATGGCACATTTTATCCCATGCCGTAAGACCAATCCATGTGACTAGCACTGCAAATCTCTTTTAAAGATTTGACTTCATGGGTTACCTAAAAAGCATAAGCCGACAAGACAATTCAAATTCATAGGGCATTTTTGGAGGACCCTATGAAGAAGTTGGGGACTGGGCATTTAGTTTGGCTTATCATCCCTCGTGAGGATGACAAATAGAAGTGGTGAATGTAGTCCGAGACTCTATCAGAAGCTTGGTGACAAGAGGTAATTCACAACAATTGGGATAAACATAGCTGCCACAAAAGTGGTGAGTTTGCATAATGACTCAAGAATGTGAGAGCACGTAAAAATTACTTCTTTACATTGTATACCATTACGCAACCTAGAGAGAGCTTCTAAACCGGTTGATTGCATCGCTTTCAGCGCATAGTGTATGAATTCGCCAGAGGATGGAAAACTTCACAATGGTGAAGTGTTGACCGCTGGATTCAAGCCAGAAATATAAATCAAACCACTCAAGAGAAGAGAAAAATTCGCTCGGGGTGATTTAGTTCTAGCACACTGAGGAAGGAAAGGTTCTTATGAACATACAACAAATTAAAAATGAAGAAAATCGCACTGGCGCAAGGTCTGAGAAAATTCGGAGAAAATGATTGCGAGGATTGATACCGATGAGATCAAATATCTGCGGATATTTGAACGCCGCCAGATTTATACCCATATCGAAGTTGGAGAAGTAGGATCGGAAATTAAAAACCGCTGATCCAATGGATGAACAATTTCCAGCGGCATAAACCCGCTGGATGGAATGCATACTGACAAGAGGGTACATAAGAAGACCAAAAGAAAAGAATATATCCGGGTCAAGGGAAGAACCATTCAACAGCGATTCCAACTGGAGCAAGAAGTGGATACGTTACGGATAGATCAAGGCATGATTCCGCGACGTGGATTCCATGAAAGTTTCTGCCGAGGAGCATGATGCGTGAGCATCGCCTATTACTCAAGCGTCAACGCGAAGACACCGGAAAGCCAGTACTGGGAATTCTGAAAACACTTTGAGATTGTTGTACTGCCTTTAACGAAGCCATTTATGAAGGCACACTTTTGTATATTGTGTAATGGACCTTGAGCGATAGCTCTCGTCCTTAGGTACATGAAGGATTTAGAAGTTAATGCTGGTAGATAGGAATGTAATTATATATTTGATAGCTTTAGAGCAAGAGGGAAAACAGATACAGACACACTCACCCTTGTATCAATGTAATAATAACCCATTCAGAATTCATAAGCTACAGAGCTGAAGCAGAGAGCTGTAGAGAAAAAAACCCATGTACAAACATTTGAATTAATATAAGAAAAGATTTAATTCAAATCGCCATGGCTCAGTTATTTCCTTTGCATTGTTGCCGAATGATATGCTCCTTGAATGTTTACTCCTCTTTTTCTCCTTTATGTTTTGCTTAGATTGAATTGAAGTCTCAGAGGAAGGAGGAATGAGCTCTTAATTGTTTCTCTATTTGAGCTGCATGATTCTCAAGGAGTACCTAATAGTCCAAGGAGTGCTGACGTGAAGGTTCAATTAGAGACAGTTTTAGTTCTCATTTTCCTCAAAAAAGTGGGGTGTTAGCATGTTGGTCGTGCAAGGAGTGTGTATGCCAAGTGTCCGTTCCAGGAACCCTTGTTAAGTAAGTTAAAAAGAAATTGTTGTCATAGATGATTTTAGGGATTCTCATACAAATTTAGGGCTCCAATTCTTTTATTAACACTTTTGGTATTGAAGATTTTTAAAACCTATATCAATAGTCCGTGAATTTATTTTAGGGGAAAGTAACTGCAAAGTACGTGGTTTGGGGCCTTTAGGGGAGATAGAGGAAAAATAATTATATTTCGCCCCTCTTAAATTTGAGGGACAAGCCCATTGAATAATTCTAGAAGTATGGGGAATGTTGATAGATTCTTCTGCACATTTGGTAAAATCAGTAGGTTTATGGGTTTAATTCCTCCACCAGATTTTGTGGTATGGGCACCGGGTAGCTACATTTTGGCCCTCCCACCTGGTATAAATTGGTATAAATGGTATGGCATCAGGTTAAAATCATAGCTTTGTTATTTGTCTAGTTTGTTCGTGAGAACTACAGAGTCTACTAAAATCCCCAGGCCCGATTTACATATATTGAAATTTCGAGTTTATTTCCCGAACGAAATTTGGAAAGAGGCGTTTAAGAGATGCCATGGACCTGGTGGAGCCACTGTCAGAGAGTTAAGAAAGCTAGAACAGAATTTGTTACAGTTATTAGCCCTGGTGGTCACATGTCCAAAGTTGTTTAGAGCTAAGAACTTGAAGGTCTGACGAGCTGCACATGAGGGATTTCTAGAGAATTTGGTAATTGAAGTCTATTCCTTTTGGTGTGCACTGTCTCTCACCTCATTAGGACTTGTTTGTAATTTGCCAAGAGCTGTCATTGTTTTATTTGCACTTTTTCAAACACTATTATTCCCAAACTTGCTGGAGTATCTTACTTCTATGTAAAACTTTTTTGCAACATTGTATAAATTCTAATGACCTCTTGGCTATTTCCTTATCCACCTCATTTTAAACTTCCACTTCTTTGTTTTGTAACATTTTTCTCCCATGGTTCTTCACTCCTAATATTTGTATAGAAAAATTAGTTAATCTATGTTGGATAGTGTCTCTAAAAATATTTTATGATTGGGTGCACTATCAACTGAAATTTCCATTGCAGTTGTTGTCTGAGATATTGCCACCATCGTAAGGTATGTCACTAAATCTAATCTGCCATCGGAGGATAAATACAATGGCTTGTTGTTCCTGAAAGTGCTCATGTACAGCATATTCATACAAGGCTCCTTGTCAATGTTAAGGTGTAGCTTTGATAGATCCTCGTTTCAAATTCAAAGCCAAATTCATCTTTTCCTGTTTATGTAGACCCTTGTTCATTACACAAGATATTACTATTCTTGTCATGACCTTTGGGTTCTAGATGGGGGTTTTTACTCCAATTTTATGAAGGGGAACAATCGCGCTTGCTTTCCCCCACAATTTTCATGTATATTACCTAAATCCTTAGCATTTCTCTTCTGCGTCTTTAGTCTCTCTTTATCTCCTTGTATGAGTTTTTTTATGTTGATACATCTTAATATTTCTATACGTGTTGTATACATCTCCATTCCTAACAAATCCAACAAATATCTCCTCCAAAAACAAGATATCTCTTGGTTTTAAATTGACCTAGTTATAACTCACTCAGGATAGCAAATTTTGACATATACACTGAAATGAATTAACATCAAACCAAAGGATCACTTTATTGTGGAGGCAACTTTAGGCAATAGAACCAATGTTTATAGGTATCAAATACTATCTTCTTCCCCAAGTCTATATCCCTGCCTTTATCATCTTAAATGTCTAGAAGGGGTCTACCCCTTTCCCACTCCTACTTAATCATATATCATCTTAAAACATAATTCTCTACAAAATACTAAAAAATAGGATGCTCTTCTTTCTAACTTCATATCTACTTTAATTGCCTTATCATCGTAATGAAATCTCAATTTCTAAAATTCTCATGCCTCTGGTGGAATATATAGAAGAAAAGGTTGTAACTTCCTAGCAGCCGTCATTGCTTTCTCACATTAAATGTATTCTTTAGGGTCCAGAACAGGACCACCTTGCTTCTTTGACCTTATCAACTTGTTTGATGGTTGTATTACACCTTCAATACCCCATACATTTGCTTCTTTATGCATTGATTTTATCTCAGGTAACATAGACATCTATTTCAAGGTATTGTAAATTTGACATCTTTGTCTGTTTCGTCATTGTAGAGATTCTTGAGGAACACTGTGCTTGAATTTGGTCCTCCTTGTTTTAATGTTCCCTATGTTTAGTGATAGTATTGAGTAAAATGTTTCAAGGACTCAAGCTGTGTCTGTGTGTAATCATTATGTTGGGAAGCAAGGAAATATGATCTACATATACATAGAGTAATATGATGACAGCAAGCCCAACCATGATTCAAGTTTTATCAATACAAAATTTGAAAAGTATACAAGGAGGACAGCTTTATCAATACAGAGTTTGAAAAGTATACAAGGAGGACATCCTTCTTTTATACATCTGTTTATACACTGATAACCTATCAAACCCTTCCATCTAAGGTACATCAGGTATGCCTCTTTCAATTTATGGGATATATACAAGCAACACTAGATAGTGCCAGAAAATTGAAGGGTGTCAAGGAACTAGAAAATATTTACATCTAACCAAAGTAACAAATTCCCAAAAACAGATGACATGAGAAAACTAATAATAACCAAGGTAGTATGACATCAGAAGCCATACCTTCAACTAGAAAACAAATTATGAAATAAGTTTCCAAACGAACTATAAAGGGTCTCTGACAGGATGAGTGGCTGTTGACAAATTAGCAATCCTGATAATTAACAGAAATTCAGCCCTTTGAGATAGAAACTTGGTACCTGAAGGTGTCATGAACTAGAAAATATTTACATATAACCAAAGTAACAAATTCCCAAAAAATAGATGACATGAGAAAACTAATAATAACTAGGGTAGTATGACATGAGAAGCCATACCTTCAACTAGAAAACAAATTAAGAAATAAGTTTCCAAACGAACTATAAAGGGTCTCTGACAAGATGAGTGGCTGTTGAAAAATTAGCAATCCTGATAATTAATAGAAATTCATCCCTTTGAGATAGAAACTTACACGAAGACATGAAATGTTGCAGTCCTGGTCCATAAAAGGCAAAGACAATCCTTTGATACTGCTGTGTAAAAGGAGTCATGCAACCGTATTCATTATTCCTGGCATTATTAATGGGAAAATATTTTCTTCTGAGAAGATAATACACAATATTGAAGGGGTTGCAAATGGATAAAACATTCCACATAGATTATTTCCAAAATGGCATCGTTGTTTAAGAAAGTGCCTTGATTACATGGGCGAATGTTTTTTATAAGTTATAACAATGATGGTTTTAGGAGATATCTGATAATGTATATTTATGGCTGCCAAGGATTCACCTTGACTTAATTTCAACGAGAAAGTGTGCACACACATTTAAAGGTAGGACACATTACAAAAAATTTATGTTTATAAAAAGGAAATGCTTTCAAAAAAAATAAAGATGCACATGTGATGCTCAAAGAGATAGGAAAGATCACATCATCATAGGGATACAAGTCTCTTTTGTTTTTTATTAGAGGAGATTCTTATGATCAACAAAGTTCTAAGGAGAAAGTGAATATCTTTGGAAGAGCTTTATGCTCATGGTTTAGTTGACTTGATCTCTCTATTGCAACATTGCGTGTGCTCATTGCCTTCCTCTCCAGGGCTGTAATTTTGCCCATGCTGGGGTTAACCCTCTTTCACTTGTATGTGCTACTATGCCATATAATCTCTCCTCTATAAATATATTACTATGGAACCTTCCTAGGAAGGACTGAATGACTTCACGAAGTCAATAAATCATCTAGGAAAATAGTATTCAACAATAGAGTAACAAGTCTTGCTTGAGAGAGGAATACCTTGGTTATAATCCAGATGATTTCTAGAAGGATCATAATTGCAAGAAACCCAATATTCCCCTATAGAAAACATGGGGTTTGATGCCTCAACATACTCTCTCACAAATTTTGTTGCAAAACTGAAATTGAAACAATCCACATCTCAAGAAGATGATCCTAAGAGCAATAAAATGCTATGATTTAGATTATAGACATGGGGATCAAAGTCCATTAACCTAATGATAATATTTTCATGAAGCTTAAAAAAAACACTGCTTTGACTATACTTTCAAGTGAAACTTTCCATACCCCTTGGCAAAGTCAAATCGAAAATCTTGAAATCCAACACTTTTCCGAAGCCACTTTAACCAATCTTTGATGTCTTTGCGTACAAAATCTTGGGTGTGATCAATGTTTGGTACTCCATCAAAATTATCACCCGTGCTCAAGTTTCCCTGCAGTTGTTTAAAATGAGTTCCAAAATAATTTACTATAAAGACTAGAAAGTCCAATATTGAAGATTGTATTGGATTGAAAATTAGCATTGGATAACATATTATAAGGATTATGCTCTATGGTTTTGCAACAGTTACAACTGAATTTGCAAAGGAATGTTAATGACTCAAGATACAATTCTAGTTTGAAAAGAAGGCAGAACTTTGGCATGAAAATATTTTACAACCCTCTGAAAATTAATAGTGGAACATGAAAAGGAATTCTAGAGAGGAAAAAGTCAAAGAAATATTTCTTTAGAAATAAGATAAATTTTACACAAGATTCCATTTTATTCATCCTGAATATTTTGGCAAAAATGCTTCTATTAGGGGATGATTCAAGAATGAAGGTGCCCTTGTGAGGAAAATCCACAAGAATGTGGACATAGAATGAAAACCAGAATATATTAAAAGAGAAAGATATGCTTGATTCATACTCAATATGGTGTGGACGTCAATACATATAAGGGATACAATGTCCTGTATCAAAATCCCATACAACCATTTTAATAGTTAAGCTCTTAACCTAAAATAATGTCAACTCTTTACATTATATGTGACATAAGTCACTTGACAACCCTAGAGTACATTATAACTTTATTATATGCTAAATCCAGCAGCTGTGTCTCTAATTATGATTTCTAGAGATGATGTATGAGGTAAGGGGTTCCTTCCCAGATTGTTTTACTGTCAATGTATACTAGTTTCTTACAATTAGGGACATGTATGATTCAATAATCTGCCTTCATACTGATCCCGCATTATATGACTAGCTAGGGCCTAGGTAAGGATTATTCAGATTCTGCCTAGTGCTAGAGTTGGACCTAGGATTGTTTAGGGGATGATTCAAGAATGAAGGTGCCCATCTTGACAAGCCCCACTATCCTCAAACAATGCCAAAGCCCATGAAACCCTCAAACAATACTAAAACCCACTATCTTTGGATCACACTAAGTAGTACTTGAAATAGGTGATTTCTTCTTTGACCTTCTCAACTTGTATCACTATCGCTATCCCCGAATAATACCAAAACCCACCATTCAAATAGACGCTTAATTCTCAACTTGTTTGACGACTTTATTACACCTTCAATACCCCATATTTGCTTCTTTCTGCATTGATTTTATCTCAAGTAACAATAGACATCTATTTCACGGTATTTGTAAATTGACATCTTTGTCTGCTTCACATCAGAGATTCGAGGAACAGAGTTGAATTTTGTCCTCCTTGTTTTAATGTTCCTTATGTTTAGTGATAGTATTGAGTTAAATGTTTCAAGGACTCAAGTTGTGTCTGTGTGTAATCATTATTTTGGGAAGCAAGGCAATATCATCTACATATACATAGAGTAATATGATGACAACAAGCCAAACCATGATTCAAGCTTTATCATCACAGCACTTGGAAAAGCATACAAGGAGGACAGCTTATCAATAATTAGAGAGTCGCAGTGCTATACAAGGAGGACAACCTTTTATACATCCATATACACTGATAACCTATCAACCCTTCCATTTTAGCTTTAACTTTAAGAGATAATTCAAATACTGTCAATCTCAATTCTTCAAGTATTCCAATGATCAATCTTCCATATAAACTATCCCAGAGTTGGTACTTTGGAATAGTGTCCAAGATTTTCTAAACCGTCTAATGCAACATATTAAAAATACACATAAATTATACTTCCCTACTGAACTTAAATTCATGTAAAATAAAATCTACTTTTCCATTTTGAAACTAACCTCAGGCAAGTTGTGCAGAGATGGTTTTAAGAATTAAAGATACTAGATGTATAGTTCTTATGTTTATGCTGTAGGCTTGTTGCTAAAACAAGATGCATGTCCATCTGACCGTAAAAATATAAAGATGACAAGATTGCTTGGAATTATAATCAGGCCCTGCGAAACAAGATGCGTGATACGCTTCTGGCTGAAAGGATATGCACATATAGAATTGCTTTTAGGGATCTTCTTTGATATGGAAATCCAAACATAATTTTGTATATAGTGTTTATTTTAAGGAGATAATTTTGAGATGTTTGTAGAAAAAGATGAGATGTCTTAGATTGAGGGGCATAATGGACGTCAGGATTCACTGAATGAAATCTAATTTATGAAATATTACTGTCTCGAGTCTCTTGAGTGTATGTGGTTACAAGAATCTAAATATTGTGTTCTTGGTAAAAATTTGTTTGGATTTTTAATGCTCTTGTTACTTTATTTGTTTTTTTTTGCCTTGCCCACACTACTTGGTATCAAAACAAGTTCTGATTTTAGTGGCAATAGAGAGGAATTTAGAATTCAAAATGACCTACCACTATCCGAAAGCTTTTCTACATTCCCAGCAATATAAATCCATAGAGATGATTGGTAATGCCTAATAAATTGATCTAGTAACAAAACTACTTTACAAGTGTTTTAAATACTTGGCCTTAGAAGAAGACATGCCCATTAAGGGCTTCCTATTTGATGTTAGCTTGAGGATTGTACTCAAAATCTGCATTTCCAGTTCCCATGTCTCCTTGTACTTGTTGAACGCACCTTCTGATATGTCCATGATCTAATAACGCACTTTCTGAAAGTTAATGCTTCTTCTCTTTATTTTAGATTGATGGTTCCAGTTTAGAATTTGTCTGTACTTCCTAAGGGACTTGTGGTTTTCTTAGCAAGGATCCACCAAGAAGACCATGAGCCTCTCTTTCTTGGATTTAGTTCTTAGATAGATTACATTTGTTGTAGTCAGAGTTATATTCAGAATAGAGTAAACAATAGATTTACATTTCTCGAAGTTATTGTTAGCATTCGCTTATTGTTGGATTAATGAATAGAGTAACTATTATTTTAGAAGCAAGATCGACTCATTGCATCTATGGTGTAACTCGTTTCTGTGAAATCTGAAGCCTTTTAGACTGTATCTCTTGATATCGTTTCTTGTTTTAAGAATAGTTTTAATTCCGAGATTTAGTTTCTTAGATTCATAATAGAGAAATGCCTTAGCTATGGCAGATTTAGGGTTTTTATTTGTCAAGCAAGTTTTAGTTCTAAAATTAGCATAGTTTTCTTTAGTCAAGTTCTAAAAGATTCACATAATAGTGACTCAAGATAGAAACAGAACAGAAGGTAGGATTACTTCATTGTTGGAAGGTTTTGTATTAACACAAAACAGAACCACAGCCAAATATCTTGGGGTTTACTTGTTGTAGCTTTAGATTTTGAAATAGCACAGTCTCTATTGCACACATAATGTTAAATAGATGTACATATGTATGGCGCAGACACTCTACACCTTAGGATAATCCTCTCTGACCTTAGTTCACTTCTCTGACCTACATTGTCTTCCTCTGTGGTCATTAGTTTGTTTTCTCTCAGATATTACACCAAGCTTCCGGGTATAACAATTTGTTGTTATTTAGTTTGGATTGTCATAGTTTCATTTTGGAACAGACATCTTACTCTCTAGATTAATCTGCAGTTGTTAAAGATATTTCATCATTTTAGAATTGAATGTCAGAGAATTTAAATGAAATGTTTTAGCTAGAATGCTTTTTAAATTAGAATAATGAAATAGATTAGAGATAACTGAGGCTTAGAGAAGAGTAGACAATTAGGTTCCATTCCAACACATATGGTGTTTATGCCTCTAAGTTTACCTCCTCGGGTTGACAATTTGTTTTTTTAAGCTATTAGAGAGATATAATTAGCTCCACAAAAATCTGTCAATCAATTCAAACATTGGAATGTTGAAAAGCAGTAAAATGTAGATCTTTCATTTTTTAAAATGAACAAGATAAATTTATCTTGTTGGTTACATGAGGAGAATTTGGGAGAAAGTATTAGAGTAGCTTCATCCAAATTGACATTCTATACTTGTAGGAATTTTACTAATTTTATACTATTTCTCAGGTTTCACTTTTGGCTTTTGGATCAATTTGAAATTTCAATTGTGAATATTTATTGAGATGTCAAACAACGATCGTGGGAAGAAAAGATCAAGACAAATGATCTATCATCATATTTTCAAAGACTTCAATCCAAGGATCCATACCATGCTTCCTCGAAATTCCTTGATAACCTATCACCGAAAGAGATCTCAAATCTTGTGAGAATGCATCTAATATCCAAATAATAGATAAGGAAATATGTTCCTCCAATGATCAAAGTGAGATAAATGCATTTTCACCATAAATTGGCAGTAAAAATATCAAAAAATATTTCATTGGAAAAGAACACAAACAATTCACGGAAAAGAAAAAAGGGCCAATGGGACACAGGGAGAGTCTTCCAACCAGATTGTCCCAAAATTTCCATTTATTGATCAATTACTTCCACAAAATGAGAAAGATAAAACAAAAACGTTAATATATGCACATAAGGGAAGGGAAATTTCACACTAACGACATTTTAGATGAAGTTGGATACAATTGAGAAGCATGCAGTAAAGGTGTATGAAAAGAAAATTATGGGACATTTAGGAGAAATCCATTGACTAGATGGAAATCTTCCGAGGAATGCCGACATGTACAATATGTTGATGAATATAATGAATATTTACTAAGTAAGAAAAACTCGAGGTATGTGGAGGAACCATCACATCTCTATTCGAAAAGACGATGAAAGAAATTTGTTATCCAAAACAATACAATTAAACACTGTATTTCACATCTTATCTAAAAAGTGTCCTATGACAGATTATCCGAATTACATGAAATATCTATCTTTCTTCAAATGCCAAACTTTCCATCTTCCCATTGGTCTTTAACAAGTGGTTGGGAATGGGCAAAAAATATCTAGCTCAAGTAGAAAAATGATGATATGAAAGAGAAGATTGCATGTGCTAGGTTTGTGTCATTGTCTTGGATGAGGTTACACGCATTGATAACACTTCATGGATTTCCATGAGTATTTATATGGTCAATAACCATATTAGGCATTCTATCTACTTGGGGGTTCAGAAATGATGGAGAATTCTACAGCTGAAAAATATTTATGAACTTGTTAATATTAGTTTGAAGGAAAGTGGTGGTATGGATCCTTGAATGATCGTGAAAAAGTTGGTATGTGTTGGAGCTGATGTGGAGCATTGGTAATGCAAGGGACAAAGTGAATGGCTCTGTATAGACTACAACTATCACTTCAGACTGTGATATAAGAGTATTCATTGTATGGGTTCTATAGTAAGAATCTTGCATTAAAATATAAGCAAGTTTCCATCGCTTTAAAAGTTGAAGATCTTGATAACGAGAGGCTTATGCATATTTTCTCGTAGTCCCAAACGATTTTCAGAGTTTAAAATTTGCTGACTATTACAAATGGAAACAAGCCATTAAAGGATGTTGATACAAGATGGATCTCATTGAATGGACCAGCTCAAAGATCATTTAGTGAGTACCAATCCTTATTAAGGGTGATGTATGAACATCACTTAAGTGTAGATAAAGCTCAAGATCTTCTCTCTCGACTAACTGACATAGAGACATTAACATTGGTTGGAATTCTTCCTATGCTAGATGAAATGAATGTCCCCGTGAAAATGTCTCAAAGTCACAAAATGTATATTGCATCACACAAACAAAGAAAATTTGCATGCCTTCATTGGATAATTTGTATACGAGATATGAGAGTCTCTTTGCAGAGTCCACGGGTTAATAAATTGGATTACCATCAGCTGATATGTAGGGCATCAAAATTATTTGAAGTTTACTGAAAAGGGATACTATGTGGAAGGGTATATGGTCTATTGGCTTATATTGACAAGCATACTCTAACCACCAGAGAGTGCCCTGTGTCAAGAGACATATTTGACAATGTTGTCATTTCAGTTAGATGCAACTTGATAGAAATTGTAAAGTCATTGTCATCGGAGATATGAGAACGATTCCCTCGAGATGATTTTTTGGAGGCCATGTCTATGTTGTAACCTGAATATTGGAACAATATAAATGTCAACCTACTTTAAAACGTGACTTTGTGGAAAATTAAATACTTTAGTGGACCACTTTTTCAAGAAAGGCAGGCATGAGAACAAGTTGAAGGTATTGGATCAATCAAAATTGTTTCAATTGGCCACAGTTTCAATCGGAACAATGTGAATCCACTCTCACAGCTGGGATAATCCTTTAGAATATGGTGCAATAACAAGTTTATGGACTATTTTAGGTGCTAGGCAATACTTATAGGAAAATATATCTGAATATTTCAAATTAGCTGATTTGTGTCAAACCATGATTTAGGGATCAGTGGAGGATGAGAGAATGTTTAGTGCACTGTCATTTTTGAAGCCAAAGATGAGGAACAAGCTTGATGTAAACATATGGATATATGTTAAGATTATATGTAACAAAGTATAAAATTTCCAATTTTCCATATGAAAGAGCATCATAGCTCTTTACGAATGCATTGCAGGATGGTTGGGAGAAAACAATATAAATGTTTTCTGAATGAACTGATATGGAACATAATTCTTTGGAGGCTCCAAATGATAATCCATCCGGGAGAGGGTCTTGTTCAAGAGGGAAGAAATGGAGCACCCATATGAGAACTGGGAAATTTATATACCACAACATTTGATCTATTCCAGTATATATGAGGGTAGATTGGTAGATTGAAACACCTATTGTCAATTTTGATGAATTTTCTATAGCAGACGTAGTGAACAATAGCAGACATGGTGAAATGTTAACCAAAATTAACAAAGATAATTTTGCATAGGCAAATTAAACAATTGCATAGGCCAATTAAACAACAAGTCCATTTGTAGATTGAAAACTCTGTTATTTTGACTGGATTATGTAGTGATGTGGTGAAAGGCATCATGAAGTCCATTTTTAATTGAAACATTATCTTAAATCAAATTCATGCACCGTTTAATTGGCCTATGAAAATGCTCTTTGTCAATTTTGCTTAACTTTATTGTAGCGTATTACAGAAATGTTTTGTGAAGTCCATTTGCAGATTGAAACACATTTTTTAACATGGGCCAATTAAACAACAAGTGTAGAAGATGTGGTGAAATGTTGTGATAAGTCCATTTGTATAAGGAAACACCTTGTTTAATTGGCCTATGAAAAACTATTATTTGTAGAACTATGACAGATGTACTGAAATGTTGGTTGACTCTATTGTAGTAGATGTAGTGAATGTTGATGTTGGCTGACTTTATTGGTGTTGTAGATGTAGTGAATGTTGACAATGTTGTGAACTCCATTTGTAGATTGAAACACATTTTGCAATTGGCCTATACAAAATGCTCTTTGTCAATTTTAGTCGACTTTACTGTAGTAGATGTGGTGAAATGTTGTGTGAAGTCCATTTGTTTACCCAACACCACTCGCCAATATTTTACAAGATTTTATAATTCAGTGAAAGATTCGCCAACATTTTACAAGATTTTATAATTCAGTGAAATATTCGCCAATATTTTACAAGATTATATAATTGACTAAAATATTCGCCAAAAAATTATATATACATTTTATATTATTGATAAAATAGCCCTCAATTTTTCCTATGTATCATGGGGATTCACCCATTTATTATACATATAAATTTAGGGGGGGTTCTTAAAATCACCCCTGCTCATGATTATGCTAATCTTGTAACTAATCCATTTTTGTTCATTCTACTATTGTAATTCAAATGGAAAAATAGAGAGACACACCTTGATTTTCCTTTAACCGTAGACAATTTCATAATGTAAATAGTCCCTCTTGTTTTATAAAAGAGGAGACTGCAGGTTTTTGGATTTGTATTGTATAGGAACAATATTTTTAGTTTATGATTTATAGAGAAAGAGACACTTTTGGAAATTTTGGAATTAGATATAGAAATGAGATTATTCTTTTTGTATATGTCTATTATATGAATGTATGGATTATGGTCTACTGAATTTCTTCTTTACTATGCTATGCATGTTTATATTATCTGAATTTCCTTATGAGTACAACAATGGTGTAATAAGTAGGTTAAACAATTAATTGTTGTTATGCTTACGTCACTTTCATATTAGCCTATTATTTGCATAAATGAACTTATTATTTTGTAGAGAGTATCATTTTTATTGTATTCAATTTTGTTAGTTTTCTCCTAATGATGATATGTTAGAACAACTTAGTTTTGCATTTAAAATAGTGATAGATAACATCAGTTAGTTTAGTTTCATATTTTAATTTATCTGAGAACATTCTATTATCATATTCATATTAATAAATAAGTTTAGAGTACCAACCATACACACATACTGGTTAGAAATTTCATTCCAAACGAGAGTGTGTCTAATTGGGATTTTCCATCGGGTGTTCTCTCTTATCTGATTGACAGGACAAACTGGATCTATCAACACTTCCCCGAATTTTCTTTCACTTCGACGTTGATTTGATTGATTCTTGATATTTTAGTCTTAGTCTTGACATTGTATTGGAAATCTATTATTGAGGGAGTTTTGATGGGTTTCTCCCCCATGAGGGTTTCCCAGGATAAAATTTTGTGTACCTTGTGATTGTGTTTCTTTTAATTATTATTTTCATGCTATTGTTTTGGAAATGCATTGAATTTGGAAATAACCTAATAAAAATAGTAGAAACTTAACATGGTATTAGATTCTGACTGAATAGAGCACCTTTCACTAGGTATCTAAAAACATCATTGTTGTCGTACAAGGAAATTACAAATTTTTATTGAAGATGTTTTTTTTTACCAAAACCTATCTTGGGAAGTGTGCCTTGCCATAGCACATATCTTGCCAGCTTGAAAGAACTTTTTCAATGGCTAAATTCTCTAGAAATTAAAACCTTAGTTTTGTTTGGTACCAAAAACCAGGAAACCAGAGCCAGTACCAGAAGTACCAGTCTAGATTTACGCAAGTCAGGTTTCAAGGGGTAAGGAATTTTCTGAAACAGTTAGGGTCAGACAATTGGCTTAGGTTGATGGAAAATTGGTATGAATTCTTAGTTGTCATTTATTTCAACCATTGGAGAGTGATATTGTATATTGATGTGAACCCTTGGAGAAAATCCAGTAGCGAATTCCAGTAGCACAAAGGTTTGGGTAATGGACCCAATGTTGTTTCATGTATAATGGTATGCGTTTTAATATATTTCAAGGTAAGAATATTCTAGATATATATTACATGTCATTCCATTTATGGTGGTATGTGGAACGTCACATAACGCCTCACGGTTAGAGAGTTATGGCCATGTGAAGTTGGAGAAAGGTTTAGGTAATGGACCCAAGTTTGTTTGATGGATAATGGTATGAGTTTTGATATATTTGTAGGTAAAAATATTCTAGATGGATAGTACATGTCATTCCATTTCCAGTGGTATGTGGAATGTCACATAACTCCTCACGGTTAGAGAGTTATGGCCATGTGAAGTTGGAAAACCCTCATGAGTCATCTAGAAGGCCTAAAAGGTCAAAGTAATCAAAGTGGTTTAAGAGATTTTAGAAGGTAAATAATAAAGTAAAGTGATGAGTGTACTATAATTCAAAGTGAATACAAAATAAATTATTTAAATAATAAAGTTAATGGAGAAATTATTAAGTTACAAGTGGTTAGAAGTGGGTTAACCCTAAAATAAGGAAAGTGGGTTAAGATGGTTAATAACCCATTGAGAAAGCTACATGAAAGTATAAATAAGAGGCATGGCTCTCTCATTTTAATCACACTTGAGCTCATTGAATATATACAAGTGACTGAGGTAACAAAAGGATATCTAAGCCGAATTTTAGAGGGAAAGTGGAGTAAAGAAGGCCAAAATTCAAGGGAGGATAAATTCTTTTGATGATGCTTTCTAAGGTATGTTATTTACAGGTCATATCACCATTTTCGCAATAATTTTTTTTCTAGAATGAATCAGACCATGAAATTGGGAGGCCATTGAGGAAACATTTCCAAGTAGCTGTGATACAAATTTCAGCTTGTGGGTTGTTGTATTTTTGGTGTTATACGCCCTGGAAAATAACGTTTGTGGCTAGTCCTAAAACAAGTCTAAAACAAGTGTTTCGGGTAAAAACGTCATAACTTGTTCATAACAAATACAAATTCAGTAAGACCAAATGCATTGGTTAGAGTACAGTCTGTAGTATTCTGTGTACAATTTTTAGATCTATACAACAAATATTCCTTGCGGAGCATGCTCTACAAGTTTGCTCTATAGAATAAACCATAATTCAACAAGGTGTGTCATTTTTGCTATAACTCATTTTCTAAGAGGTTCCAAGTAGTGACACATGGAGGAATTGCATAGAACACATTGAAGAACATTATGTACTATTTTTAGATCTTTATTCATTACAGGTACATAGTTATGATTATTTCAAATTAGGGTTTTTGACTAATCCAAAATTCGTCATGTGAGACTAAAGTAAAGTTTGATGAAAATGATAGTCTCTTGTTGTTAATTTTAAGGAAGGTTTGTAGGTATGTGATCTTATACACCAGGTCTATTATAGAGTTACAAATTAGATTTGTATGATGAAATTGATGAGGTCTTTTGGTTGAGGTACATGTTGGGTACATGTTTGAGACAAGTAGTTGATGAGTTGACACATACATGAGGTGTATAGTTCATGATGTTGGTACTTATTGATGAGTCATAGTTGATGAGTAGTTGATACATGATTGGTAAATACTTTGTGCATGGTTGGAGGCACTTGTTAGTAGTATTGTTGACACATGGTTTATGGATGATGTAACATACTTGTATTGGTATATTATTAGAAGCACATATTGATCTTGGTGATGATTATGAGTTGTTGTGTTATGCTTGGTTGATGCACGTCTTTGAGAGTTGTCTTGGTGATTCATCTTGATGAGTAGATTTGATTTGGTTGATAAGATTGATGAGACATATTGTTGTGATAGGTTGTTTGGACATGTTTTTGTGACAGGTTATTCGTACAGGTTTTGTGCATGGTTGATGCACTTGTTGATGGTATAGGTTGAGGTATAGGTTGGTGCATGGTTGATGCACTTGTTTATGGTATAGGTTGATTACAGGTTGTTTGGTATAGGTTGGTGCATGAATGATGCACTTGTTTATGGTACAGGTTGATTACAGGTTGAGGTACAGGTTGATGCATGGTTCAGATTATTGGTACAGGTTTACAACAATATATCTCATAGTGATAGTGTGACAATGGTTCCATCATTCTACTTATACGTTAGGGAAGTTGTAAGGGGCAAGGACAGGTGGTTGTATCCAACTTCCAATTGTAGCTGAAGAACATAGGGGGTTGTAGCCTCCTTCTGGTTGTAGTCAGAGAATTGGGGAGTTGGAGCTTCCATCAGGTTGTAGCCTGAGAAACTAGGGGGTTGGAGCCTCCTTCCAGTTGCAGCTGAAAAACAAAGGAATTTGGTGCTTCCAATGAATGCAATTCTTAAAGACATATAAGAAAACAAATTATGTGGTTTTCTCCTGCTTTGGGTTTCCACATAAAACACTAGTGTACTATGTATGCGTGTGATTGCTCATTTGTTCATTGTTTATTTACTTGGAAACTATTGGATGATAATTCTAAATTGATTTAACACTTGCATTTTATGGTGAAAATGAATTAAATTTCTCTATTACTGATTCACCCCCCCTCTCAGTAATCCAACAGTCAGCTCCAACAAACTCGCCTCAACCCAATGCATCTCCTAGTAATCTTAGTCTCAATTTTTGAGCACTTTCATTTTCTGGTCATTTTCTTAGCTCCAGGTCAAGATGTCTGCAAGCATAAAGCTTGTTGAGAAGATAGAAGGTGTGGAATTTTTTTTTTCTTGGAAGTACAAAATTGGACTCTTTCTTGAAAAGAATGACCTTGCAAAATTCATAAAAGAAAATGTACTAGAACTCGAAGAAGATACATCCAAAGAGAAGTACAAGAAGGATATGATTAAGGCCAAAAGAATAATTGCATATTTCATTAAAGGCCACTTGATCCCTCAAGTGTCTTCTACTAATACTCCAAAAGAGATGTTTGATTCCCTAACTAGAATGTATGAAGGAAAGAACACCAACTAGAAGATGAACTTGAGAACCCAATTAAAGAACACAAAGATGCAAAAAGGAGAAACAATTCAAGACTATTTCTCTAGGGTTTATCAATTCAAGAAAAAATTAGAGAAAATTGGAGACAATCTAGATTAATATGAACTCATAGTGACAACTCTTAATGGTCTCACAATACCTTGGGATGCCTTCATCCAAACTATTTGTACAAGAAAAGAGAAACTCCAATTTGACAGTTTATGGGAAGAACATGTTCAAGAAGAAGAAATAGTGGCTAACCATGAATCCATCCTATTAAAATATGAAGGTCAATCCGTAGTTGCTAAGGGTGGAAGGAAAAAGTATCATTTTCAAAAGGATACCCACCTTCATAAATAATCTCACTCTCCAAAGAGATTATAGAAAAATACAAGAGGAAAATATTTATCCTCCTATCAATGTTATCATTGTGATAAGATGGGACACATTGCCAAGAACTTTTCTACTAGAAGGGAAGAATACAAGAGGATAAATAACAAAAGACATCATTCCCATGCAGTTGAAGAAGATGAGCCACCCAAGAATTTAACTAGAGAAGAGATTGAAGATTGTGTTTTGTTTTCTGCCCTCTCAGGATTTGTGACATCTGAAGAGGATACTTGGCTCATAGAAAATGTCCATATAAACACATGACAAGTTAGAAAGGTATTCTCTCTAGCCTTATAGAAAATGACTTCACCTAGAAAGTTTCACTTGGAGATGATTATTAGTACCATGTCAAAGGAATAGGAGAATCCACCTACAAAATTGATTCAGGAAATCCGATGATAATGAAGGATGTATTCTATGTACTAGTTTTGACAAATAAATTACTCTCTATTTCAGCCCTAGATAAGAAAGATTTCAGGGTTGCATTCATGGATTGTGAATTTCTTATGTGTCTTAAAGGAAAAACTATAGAATATGCATTTGTTATTGGAACAAAATAAGGTGTTTTATACAAGTTAAAAGGTTACTCAGATGTAGCCTTGACTCAGTCTACTGAAACTCCATGTGAACTTTGGCATAAAAGACTAGCTCACATCAACTACAAAGCCTTACCATATGTGAGAAAGGTAGTTACATGTTTACCATAATTAAAGGTTGATCATGAAGGTGTATGCAAGGGATGTGCACAAGGAAAGAACATAAAAAATCCTTTTCCAAAGAGTGACAATAAAGAAAAAGGAATCTTTGAACTTTTTCACTCAGATGTATGTAGTCCAATGCTATCAACCTCTCTAATCGAGTATGTATACTATGTATCCTTTATTGATGATTACTCTCATAAGACTTGGGTTTATTTCTTAAATTCAAAATATGAAGTACTTGGAAATTTCAAGGAATTCAAATCCTTGGTAGAAAACCTCTCCGAAAGGAAAATCAAGATACTCAGGTCAGACAATGGAGGAAAGTACACCTCAAATGAATTTGGAAGTTTTTGCAGAGATGTCGGGATTAAGAGGAGCTCACCACTCCCTATAATCCTCAACAAAATTGTGTAGAAAAAAGAAATAATAGAACAATTATGGAAGCAACAAAGACTATGATTCACGATCAAGATCTTCCAATGCATTTATGGGATGAACCAGCAAGAAAAACATTATATGTCTAAAACATATTATCCCATAGTGCACTTGGATTCAAAACTATCGAAAAAATGGTCACTAGAAAGAAGCCATAAGTAATCCATCTCAAAATATTTGGTTTTCCAGTATTTGTACACATTCCAAAAGAAAAGAGAACTAAGTTGGATATTGTGAGGTATATAAGGCCTTTAGAATTTACATACTAGGTTACTATAATATTGAGATTGTTGGATTACTGAGAGGGGGGCTGAATCGGTAATAGAAAAATTTAATCATTTTTCACCATAAAATGAAAGTGTTATATCAATGTAGCATTATCATCCAATACTTGTATAGTAAATAAACAATGAACAAATGAGCAATCACACACATACATAGTACACCAGTGTTTTACGCGGAAACCCAAAGAGGGAAAAAACCACATAATGTATTTTCTTATATGTCTTTAAGAATTACATTCATTGGAAGCACCAAATTCCTTTGTTTTCCAGCTGCAACTAGAAGGAATCTCCAACCCCCTAGTTTCTCAGTCTACAACTGGAGAAAATCTCCAACATCCCAATTCTCTGGCTACAACTAGAAGGAGGCTACAACCCCCTATGTTCTCCGGATACAACCAGAAGGTGGCTACAACCACTTGTCCTTGCCCTGTCCAACTGCCCTGAAATATAAGTAGAATGATGGAACCACTGTCACACTATCACTGTGAGATATACTGTTGTAAACCTGTACCAATCAACCTGCACTAGAAAACCTGTACCAATAACCTGCACATGCATCAACCTATACCTCAACCTATAATCAACCTGTAACATAAACAAGTGCATCAACCATGCACCAAACTGTACCCAAAAACCTGTAATCAACCTGTACCATAAACAAGTGCATCAACTATGCACTAACCTGTACCTCAACCTATAATCATATTGTACCATAAACAAGTGCATCAACCATTCACCAACTTGTACCTCAACCTATACCATCAACAAGTGCATCAACCATGCACCAAACATGCACCAACCTGTACCATCAAAGAGTGCGTCAACCATGCACAAAATATGTATCAATCATGCATCAACTACACATCGACTATTTTTCATCAAGATGTACCAACATCATCAACTATACATGTATGTGCCAACTCATCAACTACTTGTCTCAACCATGTACCCAACATGTACCTCAACTAAAATCCCTAATCAATTTCATCATCCAAATCTGATTTGTAACTCTATAATAGACCTGGTGTATATGATAACATACCTGCAAACCTTCCTTAACTTTAACAACAAGAGACTAACATTTTCATCAAACTTTACTTTAGTCTCACATGACTAGTTTTGGATTAGTCAACAACCCTAACATGAAATAATAATAACTATGTACATGTAATGAATAAAGATATGAAAATAGTACACAATGTTCTTCAATGTTTTTTGTGAAATTCCTCCATGTTTCATGTAACATCCCGCTCTGGTGCACTTACAAAACTTATTCTTTGAGGACACTTGCTCGCAAGTGATCTGGATTTTTATGATGATAAAACTTTTTTCCTTCATTATGATGCGTTAAGTTATATGACATGATGTTTTTACTACTTGATGTAGACAGGTGCTGCTGACTCAGTTTAATTGAGTGTGCAGGGTTTTGGACCTTGAGGATGCAGAGGCATCGGTGGAACTCCCTTGGACTCCGGATTGAGTCAGGGAGTGGGCTATTTGAGTTGTTTCATTTATGGTGATATTGTTTTGTTTTGATGATATGCTATTGATTTTATGATATGTTGTTGAC
>SNQJ01S0075270.1:36965-57823 GCA_010110895.2 Picea sitchensis | reverse complement strand
CTAGATGTTAATCAAAGTCTTCTTAAAAGTAAAGGGGGTAAAGTAATGAGGGAAATAAATTAAGTGAAACCCATGGCTTTTAAATGATAAAGAAGAAATAAAATTTATTAAAGTGTGGGAGTATAAAAGCTAGGAATTTAAAATAAAAATAAAAATTATATATATATTGAAAAGATTAAAAACCGCATTTATCTTTTGGGTTTAAAAATAAAAATAACAAGAGAGAATAAAATAATGGAATTAAAGAGACTAGAAATAAAGGAAACTTAATTTTGGAAAGTAGGGGACATAGGGTAAAAAGCAAAAAGGAATCAACATTTAGGAGTTACTAAAATTCAGAAAGTTCATTTTAGGAAAGTGATTAAAAGCATGAGAGGGGATCTAGGAACCCTAGGAGTAATTTAAGGAGCGATTTTTGGGGGAGTGAGGGAATTGAGTCTTTTAATTTTTAAAAAGGAAATTAATTTTTGGAGAACCCTAGGGATGAGTGACACTTGGACGGCGGAGATTGTTTAGAGGTTTGTCATTAAAAATTAATTAATTAATGATTAGGAAAGTAGGTGGGTCTCAATTTTTCTATAAAAGAAAGGGAAAGGAAGGAAGACGGGGAGGAACGGTTAGCGTAACGTTACGCTGCCGAATTTTGGTTTGACGGATTGCTTGTGAGGAGTTGGATTTATCTTAGCTGTGTTGGAGTGGTAGCTCAGCCCTGGAGGCGAGCTAAGAAGCTAATGTTATCTCTGGTTCTTGTGTGGCCCCTTTGCGGCTCGGGGGGCTAAGGGGGAAGCAGAGTACCCTTAGACTTTGGCTGGGAGGTACCGGTGAGCCTTCTATGTTCGGCGAGCGGGATGTGGCACGGAGCGCGGGACGCGACACAGAGCGCGGGACGTCTTCCGAGGAAAGCGAGAGGCAAAGGTATGAACTTTACTTCTGGTAGAGTAAACTGTCTAGTATTTTCTTATGCGGTTATGATGCATTATATTAAGACTTGCTACAGCTGTGGTGTTTCATTTTCGTATGCTACGACAATTTGTTCTGGAATTTTTCTGATTCTGCCATCATTGTATTTTGGTAATGGTCTGAATTTGCTATCTCTGCATTCCGAAAATTGTCTTAATTAGTTATCATTGCATGCGTAAAGTTATCTGAGATGGGCATTGTTCGTAATTCTGGATCTGGTTTGAACTTGTCCTCATTATGGTCGGAAAATCATCATATTCCACGTGTGTACTGTTATGGGGTGTTTTGTTTCGCAACTGTGTTGGGCGTTTTCTGGCAACTATTTATTGAGCGTTTTTGCAACTGTGTATTGAGCGTTTTGGCACTGTGGTATTCGGCGTTTGCCTCTGTTCTGTGGGCGTTCCCTTCTAGACTGAATCCCATTATTTTCGTTTGATTGTTGTGGTCTGCGCGATACTGGAACCCGATCTAAATGCCTCTGTGTGTCAATCCGAACCTCTCTGCATTTTGTATACTCACTGTGGTCTGTGTTTTAATGACAATGCAAAACTAATTGCAAATCGGAATACAAATCTGACCTTCGTTCTATTTCGTTTGATGTATTGGGTCAGCGTACTCTGTTGGGTCTGCGTTCTAGCTATTTCCTTAAAGCCATGCTTTATGGAAACATTTCTAAGCTACCCTCCTATAATGCCATGCAATTCTTACAGTTGCGTCCTTCTATTGGGGTCTGCGCTTTAATATTCTTTAATGCATGTATGTGTAACTACACCATAACTGACCGTCATAGTAGTGACAGCCTGTTGTCTTTATCCCCTTTTAAATGGAATGTGGATTTAAAGCACAGAGTCATAGGGTTATGGGAGGTTGTTGTAAGGCGACCTGCTGTTGTTTAAATGAAACATAAAACGAAATCGATAATGCTAGCAAAGGAAACACAAAAAGGATGTGGTGATATGTTTTTGGAAGGTTGTTGTTGCGACGTGTGGTTCATAAATGGCCCAGCCTTGGATAGTAAAATTTGAAACTTTTAATTGGCTCATACCCCTGAACCTCGCTGGTGGTTACAGCATGAAATTGACTCGTTCTGTTTTTATTTTGTTTTATTTCTGCCACACAATTGGTTACGCACATATCCTCAGGAGTTGTCGGGAAGATATAAGGGCTTAGCGCATGCACTGGGCTCATGTTGGGTTTTGTGTTAAATTTTGCTCGACATGTGGTTTCCGAATAGGGCATATGTGGTATGGCTGAGTGTTAGCTGACACCTGTTCACTCACACCCCTCCTTTGTGTAATATTCCTTAAATGCAATGTTAGTGTTGTTTAAATATAAAACGTTGATGATGCTGGTAAATAGCCATGTTGTTAGTTGCTGATCGAAATGCCCAGGCTGATGTAAATCGCTTAGTCGTATGGGTGATGTCACCGTTGGGTAGAATGTTAAACATCTGTGGCATGATTGGCATACTTTTTCGGTATTATTGGTTTGTTTTCTTTATTATTATACAGTTTCTGTATTTCTGTTGCATGATACATTTTAATTATTATATATTGGTTGGGCATACATTGGTTTGGCATACATTGGTTGGGCATACATGTATTACTGTTGTATTTCTGTAATTTTTGTATTATACATTTAATTATTATACATTGGTTGGCATATATTTTCTGTATTTATGTTGCATGATTGGCACGTAAATTCTGTATTATTGGTCAATATACATGTCGCTGCCATTGTATGCTAAATTCTCAATTATGGCGTTGTATTGGTATTTGTAAATTCTGAGGTTACGCCCAGGGTCGACCAACTCGCTTTTTGGTCAGCTGAATATCAAAGATGACTGTCTTCACGCGTTCACCCTCGACAGACCGCGCCATACCTTAACGATGGCGTTGGGATTCGAATCTAAGCTCAACATCTACAGTTTACATGACAACGCTTTACAATGGCGTTAATACCGCTGTAACTTGCTCAACCAAAACAGTCTGTTTCTGCCACCTGTACTAAACCCAAACAAAAGTAACAGTCAGGGATAAAGTTCGGAAGGATTTATTGTGCCTTTCAGTGAATTAGTGTAAAGCCTTCAGTGAATTTTATTGGGATCATTCTGCGTACTTCATGGGCCTTAAGGAATAGTTAATCGTTTAAACCCTAATCCTTCAAGAAGGTTTTGCATGGAATGAAGGTGGAAGTCATGCTTTTTAGTGGGTGTTCGACATCTATGAAGGTTATCCAATCTCCAGAATTTATGTTTTACGTGTCATCAGGTAGGGTCCTCTTTATTGCATTGCATTGCTATCAGTTGAAAGGCATCACCCGGGTTAGTTCGGATCTGGTTGGTGCAGGTTTGAATGGTTTCATAACAAACAATTATATTGCCCATTTTTAATGATTGTCAATTAAATTTTAATAATTCATAGACTGCCATCTTTAATTAGGATGCATACTGTTATTTTAAATTGGCGTTCCTATAATTATGATGTAATTCTACATAGTGACATCTTTAAATTAATTATTATCTAAATTTATGGTCATTATTAATATTGATAGTTGGTCTTTTTCAAACGTTGCCCTTTCTAAGTATTGTCATGTTAAAGTTTAGTATATTATAGATTGCCTTTCTAATTATGATGTATGTTGCTATATCAAATTGATGTCACCTATAAATTAGGATGTAACCTATATATTGGCTTCCTTAAATTAATAATTATCTTTACTTATCATCATTGAATATTGATAGTGGGCATTTCAATTAGTGCCCTTTTTAGTTATTGTCATTTAAATTTTGTTATATTATGATAGAGTTGCCATTCTTAATTTTGATGTAAAACGTTGTGTCCGAATTGAGGTCACCTACTTAGGATGCAGTTCTAGATATGGACACCCTTAATTAAGTGCTAGCTTTAATTATCATCATTTGAAATACTGATAGTTATCATTCCAATTATGGCCCATTTTATTATTAACACTTTAGATTTTAATTATTTTACAGATTGCCACCTTTAGTTATGATGTATTTTGTTAATTTCAATTGATGAATACCTATAAGTATGATGTTATTTTTAATGCATTGCTATTGAACTATATGATCATTGATGACATCGCATTGTGAGTTCCTCATGTTAATTGAATGTTTTTATCTTGGAAGGTCATTATCATTTGGTGCTTGTCGGATATAAGAGGTTTTGTAAATGTAGAATCTTGGTCCGGATAGGTGATAAAAATGAAGGATGGTTAATGTTTCATGGCAGGGTTATTGTAATTTTATTGTTGTTAATAATATATATATATATATATATGGTGCAATAACATTGAATTGCGTACAACAAATTACCCCAGTTAGTGTATTAGGGTGGTTGTTCTTTTAGATAATGTCGAACTTGGGTGTTCATTGCCAGAGTCCTTGTCGCGCGCCTTCTGTAAGGGGCGCAATCGTACTTCTTATGTATGTCGTACTTGATTTTATTCAGTTGGTTGCTTGTGTCGGGCGGGATGTAGACACCTCCATGTTCCTCAGAACAGTTGCCAGCCCTGAGACCTTAAATGGTTAAAATCGATGGGAACCTGGGCTTGAGCATTGATTATGTGTCTTGGAGGTCCTAACCTTGCAGGGTAGGACGGGCGGGTGGTCAGNGTAAGGGAGGTATTTGTTCTTCTTATTTATGTTGTACTTGAATGTCTTCAGTTAGTCGCTTGGTCTGTTGTGTCGGGTGCGATGTAGACACCTCCATGTTCCTCAGAACAGTCGCCAGCCTTGAGACCTTAAATGGTTAAAATGGATGGGAACCTGGGCTTGAGCATTGATTATGTGTCTTGGAGGTCCTAACCTTGCAGGGTAGGACGGGCGGGTGGTCAGTTTTACTTTTGTCGTGGTTGCGTCTTGTTGGTCATCGAGTGGCGACGTAGAGTCACGTGTGTTGTTACTTCTACACGCGCGCACACACCTTAAACACACAAAAAAAAAAATTGCACCTGCTACGAGAATGGTTGTCGTAACGAGGTGGTTCGTTACATTTCACTACTTGGAACCTCTTAGAAAATGAATTATAGAAAAAATCACATACATTGTTGAATTCTGTCTTATTCTAGAGAGAGAACTTGTAGAGCGTGCCCCACATAGAATATTTGTTGTATGGATCTAGAAATTGTACAAAAAATACTAAAGACTATACTCTAACCAACACATTTGGTCTTACTAAATTTGGATCTATTATGATGAAGTTATGAAATTTTTACCCGAAACAACTTTTTTATACTAGTTTCAAGACTAGCCACAAACCCTATTTTCCACGGAGTGTAACTCCAAATATACAATGACCCACAATATGAAATTTGTACCACAACTACATGGATATGTTTCCTCAATGGCCTCCCAATTTCACAATCTGAATCATTCTATAAAAAACGTTATTACGAAAATGGTGAAATGACCTGTAAATAACATACCTAAGAAAGCATCATCAAAATAATTTATCCTCCCTTGAATTTCATCCTTCTTTGCTTCACCTTCCCTATGAAATTCGGCTTAGATATCCTATGGTTACCTTAGTCACTTGTATATATTCAATATTCTCAAGTGTTATTCAAATGAGAGATCTATGCCTCTGATTTATACTTTCATTTAGCTTCATCAAGGGGTTACCTTTTAACCATCTTAACCCACTTTATTTATTTTAGGGTTAACCCACTTCTAATTTCTCCATTAACTTTATTATTTAAATAATTTATTTTCTAGTCACTTTGACTTTTAGTACACTCATCAGTTCACTTTATTATTTATCTTCTAAAATCTCTTAAAACACTTTGACTACTTTCACCTTTTGGGGCTTCTAGATGACTCAAGAGGGTTCTCCAACTTCACATGACCATAACTCTCTAACCGTGAGGAGTTATGTGACTTGCCACATAGAAATGGAAATGGAATGACATGTACTATCCATATAGAATAGTATTACCTGCAAAATATCAAAACTCATACCATTATCTATCAAACAAACTTGGGTGCATTACCCAAATCTTTGTGCTACCGGAATTCACTAACAAACTTTCTTCAGGGGTTGACATCAATGAAAACCAACCCAATTAATAAACAATCACTCCCTTTGGCATTGATGGCAACACTTTGATGTAAAACTGAAGTCATGTCATGCAATACTGAAGTCATATCACTCATTCTCCCCTTGTGACCATCGCTCCCCCTGGAACCATGCCTCTATTCTCTTTCTCCAAGAATTTGCATTTTCATCTAATACATATCCCCCCTTTTTCATCAATGGAAAAGGTATCTTTCCATCCGGGGCTGCTTTCCCTAACCGAACTGTCCTTTGGGATATTCCCTTGACTGAACTCTTTTTGAAACTGATCCCCCAACCTGAACTATCCTCTTTATGGTTCTTCCTCGTGTAAATATAAGACATATAAGATAAGCATTCAAGAGAATTCAGTTTGGAGTAGAAATTACTCTGAGTCTCTGGTGAGAATACTCAAAGGATTCCCTTGGAAGTGTTTTTGTAAATATGTCTGCCACTTGTTCTTTTGTGCCCACATATTCAACTCTGATGTTCTTCTCTGCAAATTGTTCCCATAGAAAGTGATACTTGATTGGAATGTTCTTCATTTTGGAGTGCATCACTGGGTTCTTTGAGATACTGATGGTGCTTGTATTATTAAAATATATTGGAATAGGCTCATCATACTCAACCTGTATATTTGTCAGTTTTTGTTTCATCCATAGAACCTGTGTAAAACATGTTGCTGCTGCAATATACTTTGCCTCGGTTGTAGATAAGGATATCGATGATTGTTTCTTGCTTAGCCATGATACCAAACACTCACCCAAGTATAACACTTCTCCACTGGTGCTTCGTTGCTCATCAATGCAACTTTCCCAATCTGCATCTGTGTAGGAAATAAGTGATAGATCCTTTCCTTTTGTATACCATAATCCAAACTCTTATGTTCCTTTCAGATATCTGAAAATCCTCTTCACTGCTACGACATGTGTTTCATTTGGTGCTGCTTGAAATTGTGCAACTTGTCCAACTGCCTGCATTACATCTGGTCTGGATGTTGTAACATATAGTAAGATGCCAATCATTGACCTACATTTCCTCTGGTCTGTAGACTTTGAAACATCATATTTTCTCAAATTGCAACTGGTTTTCATAGGAGTGATAACTAGTTTGCAATCTTCCATTACGGAAACATTTAACATTTCTCTGATATACTTAGTTGGACAAATAAACATTCCTTGGTTACTTTGATGTATCAGAAGACCCATAAAGAAGGATAGTTCTACGAGTACTGACATTTCAAATTCGTTCTGCATATCCTTGGCAAATTTCTGGCTTAACCTGTCATCATTGCTTCGAAAAATAATATCATCAACATAAAATTCAATTAATAAAATATTATTTTAAGTTACCTTGATGTAGAGGTTGTTGTATGCACTTCCTTTTTTGAACCCTGCCTGCTATATATATTTATCCAGTCTAGAGTACGATGCTCTAAGATCCTGTTTTATACCATACAAGGACTTCTTCAATTTACACACATAATATGTGTTCTCTAACAATTGAAATCCTTCTGGTTGTTCAATGTAGAATTCTTCTTCAAGTTCTCCATTCAGAAAATTTGATTTTACGTCCGTCTAATATACTTTAATATTCTTGGAGAAAGCATAAGCTAAAAGAAATCAGAGTGCTTCCATTCTGGAAACTAGGGCAAATGTCTCTTCAAAGTCGATTCCTTCAACCTGTGCGTATCCTTTACATACCAATCTAGATTTGTTCCTTGTAACCTGTCCATATTCATTCAATTTATTTATGAATACCCACTTTGTGCCAATCACATTATTATTCTTTGGTGTTGGAACCAATTCCCAAGTGTCATTCTTCTCTATTTGATCCAATTCTTCATCCATGGCCTTATTCCAAAATTCATCCTTGCTGGCCTCTTCAAAACTATTTGGTTCAATCGTAGATGAGAGTTCTAGGTGCATTTGTTCTGGTGAATAGATTCTTCTTCTAGTCTTAACTCCTGCATCTTTGTTTCCGATAATCTGATCTGAAGGATGATTTTTCTGTACTCATTTGCTAGGTGTATTTGGAGAAACTTGTTGAACTTTCTCTTTTACTTCTGTCTGATCCTCTTCATCTTCCCCTTATACTTCTTCTTCATCTTTTGCTTCTTCTTTGTAAAGTTGTTCCATTGATTCATTTTATTCTTCCTTTAATTCTCGTCCACCTGTTTCATCAATTGTTACATTGATTCTTTCCAAAAAACAATTCAACCTCAGATTGTAACACTTGTATGGTTTCCTTATACTTGAGTAACCAACAAGTACTCATTTGTCCACATGAGAGACAAAATTTCCCATTCTACCATATTCTCTTTTGATGTATCATTTGCTTCTAAATGCTCTGAAGTGATTCATTTTTAGTGGTCTTCCTTTCCATAGCCCATAGGGATTTTTGTTAGTGTTGTTTATGAGAATTACTCTATTTTGAATGTGAACCGTTGTATGCACTGCATGTGTCCAAAATATATCTGTCAATATACTCTCCATGTAGTAAGGGAGAGTACATGGAGAGTACATTGTGGTTTCAAAGACTACAAAGTGGCTTCAAAATCTTCTAAGGAAGCTATTGGGTTACAACAATTGTGAAAATATATTGAATTTGAATCGTGGACCTATGCTTATTTGTTATGATAATCATAAGGCAATTGTTATGAGAA
Organism: Picea sitchensis; assembly: GCA_010110895.2. Classification (NCBI taxonomy): domain Eukaryota; kingdom Viridiplantae; phylum Streptophyta; class Pinopsida; order Pinales; family Pinaceae; genus Picea; species Picea sitchensis. Next base: position 49,123 of record SNQJ01S0075270.1, on the reverse strand, counting down.
TCTAAACAAAAAAATATTAAAATTAATTTCTATTCCCTTAAAGAAGTGGTGGAGTATAATGAAGTAACTATACTGAAAGTTTAGACTCAGACTGGGAGTAATATACTTGAGAAATAATTAATTGACATAAAAGAAAAGTGGGGAGTTAACAGTGGTCTATTCATGTTAAAAATCAATTAACAATATGTAAAGTTGGCTATATTGGTTACATACGATACGACATGATCCCAATCTAGGATATACATATAAATTTTCTATTAACACCATTTCTCATTGATCCTGTCAACTGGTGGAGTCTGGTTGAGTTAGAGGAGGCCGAAGGAAAACTAAAGAATGAAAATCGGGCTGAGTCAGAGGGAAAATTGTAGAACGAAAATGGAAAGTGGCATAGGGAAAACTGAAAAATGAAAGGAAAACTGTAGAATGAAAATGGAAAGTGGCAGAGGTAAAACTGGAAAATGAAATGAAAACTGTAGAACAAAAATGGAAAGTGGAAGAGGGAAAACTGGAAAATGTAAAGCAGTAGAAGGCAGTGTTGCTGATGATTGGTGGAAGGAACTGGGAGATCATTTGGAAAGAGAGATATTGGGTTGATTTCCAGTGGAATATGTGTACAAATATCACGGTGTTTGCGACGAATGGAACATTCTTCTCTCGTCCAATTATTTCATAACCGAAGCATGGTCTAATGCGACTATCAACAAGTAGACATGGCTACTGCTGTGCGATCCATTTTCCAATAATCTGTGTATGTCCTTCTACTTCTACACACAAACCTGGAAGCACTGCTTCTCCCTTTATTTTCCTGATGGAGAACAATCAGTGACATGTAGAGGCTCCGCGAGAGGCCTTTTGTTGTTCGAATCCAATGACTATTGGTCCTCTGCGCTCAGATCTAATGGCCCAGATCTGATCTCCTCTAGTGCATGTTCCTCCTATCTAGATTCTTATCAGATGACCCATATTTTTTGGTGTCGATCCAATGGTCATCGTCGTTCCTCCTCCTAACATTCTTTTGACTTCTTCCTGACTTATAATATCTCCAATGTTTCGAAGGCTATGACCTTCAGTTCTTTTGCAAACCCTATAACTTTGAATCGCATCTGTTTTCTGGAAACACTATCTCTCCTGAGCTTTGGTAATGGAGTTTGACCTTAGCTCTGGTGCATACTTGCACTCTGCGTGAAAACTTGCATTGTCTATCCTAAGCTTACAAACTTGGAACAATTCACCTCTATGCACACTCTTTGTGCTACCTCTTCTGATCTTTCAGCTGGCTCAGTTTCAAAGGGACTCGACCCTTCTACGTCTTCCCAAAATACTTTTGGTGCTTCTCTCGGCACACTCCGTGCTCAATTTCCTTAGCTTTGGAACTTGAAACAAGTTCACTCTGCGCATTCTCCTTGTGCTTAGACTAACCTTCAGATGATTTTCTCTCAACACTTCATCCGAATGTTGGCCTGGTGCACCCCTTGCACATGTCTTCCTCCAGAGTGTTCAACAACTCTGTAACCTTGAGCTTCTTCTGCTCAGACCCCAAAGGTCTCTATCTCTTCTGTCCCTCGAAGATATATAAGTTCCCTCTTGGCAACTTATGTTCAAGCACTCCTTGCTGAGCCTACAGAGTATTCAGTAACCTTGTAAGTGTCTTCTCCTTGACACTTTCCTGTCTCTGAACAAAAAATAGAGTTCCTCTGGTGCACTCTTTGCACTCGCTCGATGCCCACCTGGAAGAGCTCTACAGAACCTTCAACAATTATTTTTTCTTTCGGTGCCTTCCTCTACACAGTCCTACCCCCAAGGTATTCAATAACCTTGAGACTTCTCCCTTGAGTCTATGATTCCTCTGGTGCACCCTCCTGGCACGTTCTCACCTGAGTTCAACACAGAACTCAGATGTTCACTCTTGCACTGGATTACAGATTCTTCAACACTCTGTCATGCAACGCCTTTCATTAATCCACAAAGAACCCAAACTGAAATCAAGGAAACTCACATATATGAAATTTTGTCTATCCCTACAAATGGAATCTAACATACATCTACACCCTATGCATAAAAAAGCATAAAATACATTTATAAACACACACAATACAATATGAAGGAAAAACTGCTATGTTTGTATTAATCTCAGAATGCCTGTACAAAGGTTACAAAAGATTGGACTACAATCAAGTCTCGTCTCTCCTCTCTTCTCTATTCTAATCTGTTCTAGCCTTATGAAACTAGATACAAAGATTGTTTTTTACAAAAGAGGGGATCCTCGAGCCTTTCCCTCCATCTACCTACTCTTCTTAATTACATTGAATTACATTCAATGGTTGTCTAGTTCGAATCGAATCTAGATCTTATCTCCCTCTCAACCATTAAAGGAAACACTATCTACAACCTACACAAAGGCATGGCTATGGCTCTTCTAGACTTACAAACATTAACTACAATTTAAAATTTGAAAATGAGAGGGTTGGAGCCTCTCTCCTCTTAAATGTGTGTTGTGATGTGTTGTCTAGCTGGTGCATTGCTAGGTTGGAGCGATGCTCCTACATCATACTCCACTGCTATGAAAAATTAATGAGATCCTTCTCATGAGCTTCCCAGCTCTGTTGAAATCCACCTAGATCCCAAACTCTCTTCTGGAGATGTCCATCTTCTCCACTGCCTTCTTGTTGTTGTTGTTGTTGCTTCTTCCCTACTACTATGGTAGGTTTCCTTCTGCTCAACTTCTCTCTGCTGACAGATTCTTGCGCTGACCTCAACATCAGCTTTCTAATTTCCGCAATCACTTTATGCGCCTTCTCCAGTGGCTGGTTTTTCTTATGTAGTCTTCTCGGATGCACTTCCTCCATGTCAATGGGTATATCAACTCGATCCCCAGTGCGATTTTATCTATCTCTTGTGGCCTTAGCTTGCCACCCTGCTGGAAAATTCAGTTCTTCAGTCTTATCACTAAGCTGTTTCTCAACTTCTTCCTTTGACAACTTTGTTGTTGCCAATTCCCTTGCTGACATATCTCCATCTTCTTCCAGCTGCTCCTTGGGCTGGTATTCTCCCTCTTTCTCCAACTTGATCTGTTGGATGTGCATGCTCTACATTTTCACCCTTCTCTCTAGAGCTTCCAATTCTTAACACAGACCAACAAAATCTATGATGTCTTCCTCTTCTTCTGCTTCTGCAGCCTCCAGTATTGCAGTTACCTCCTGTTCAGCTTCTTGGCTAAATATTTCGAGCAATTCTATTGAATGCTCATCTTCTTCTGCTGGGGAAAACATTAACATCTAATCCTCCTTGACAGTTTCTACTGGCTATCCTTCTTCCGCTGCTGCATCTGTAACACAAGCTATGGCCTCAACTGGGATTTGTGGAAGGAATAATTCAATTCCTCCAATGATCAGAATGCATTGCAGATCCTCCTTTGTCAGCGTCTCTTGCTGACATGAACTCACCTCTAAGTTCATGAGACTTTCAAATAGTCTCTTCTCTTCTCCCTTTCCCACCTGGAAATATGGGATTTCTGTCTTACCCTCCTGGCAGTCTATGATATCCTCCAATGATCTCATCTCACTTCCCACCTGACAATCTAAACTTTCATTACTGCTCACCTGATAGTCTTTGAGATCAACCAATGACCTCTTCTCATTTCCCACCTAACAACTTGAAAGTTCCTCACTACCCACTTGGGAGTTTCTGAGATACTTCTCTAATCTTTTCTCCTCATCATCACTAAGACTCTTCTCAGCTTCTGGCTCACAGATGTGAACCACTTCCTCTTCACCTCTGAGGTTTTCAACATACCTCAACCACATTCTCAACAACCTTCACTGTCCTCTAGACAACAAAATTTGAATGGGCCACTTCACCTTATTCTTCATGGGCCACTCATACGACCAATGCATATTTTCATCCTGCTACATTTTAAATCCAAGCTTCTCCATTTTCACTCTTATCTCATTGAGATATTTTTCTGTCTCAGCCTTGCTTTTCTACTGGTGGTCTCCTCTTGGACCACATTCATGACCTTTAGTAGCCATCTTCCTTTTCCTCCTTCAAGAACGCAACTAGTTCTTCTGGCTCAACCCACCTAGTTGTTTACCATTTGTTGCACACCTTGCAACAATCTTTACAGAGCATCAACACTCTGTCTTCTTCTTCTTATCTTCCGCCTGAAATATACAGATGAAAAATTCTTTCTCTGATACTACCTGATGGTATCAGACTATATCCAGTCATCGTCTCTCCTTTTCCTATGATCTGCAGACAAAATATTAATCTCTCATACCACCTAATGGTATCAGATTATATCCTCTTTGGTGTCTTCCTTCCTCGACCTATAGAAATCAATTATGTGCAAGCTTTGATACCACTTGATGGTATCAGAGTATATCCTATCACTGTCTCACCCTTTTCCTACTGCCTGCAAGAAAATTTTCATCTCCTTGTACTACTTGATGTAGTCAAACCATCTCCTTCGCCTGAAGTCTAGAAACGAAGATCAAGCTCTGATACCACTTGATGCAGACCCCCTACCTACCTCTGCCTCGATAGGGTCTGCTGACCTCCTGGTCGATGGATCTTCACATTCTTGAGCAAGAATGGATCTTCGATTCTCTATAGATGGAATCCTACTATCTGATCCATAGGCCCTAATGAAACTGCACCCGCACAAACAAGCATCCAACACAATCTCTCCCCATGTGACCACATGTTGTGACCGCACGCCTTATCAAAAGGCGCTTCGTATTTCGAGACGTCGGGACTTCTGCATGTGGGACAACCTTGACTCCTGTTTCCCAAATCCTTGATTGGCGATTTCTCTCCAGGACCATATCTACAGTCCTACGCTATGCCGTCAATCAATGGTTGTGATCGTATCACAATCTCATGTATCACGATATTCTACATGAGACAACTCTGACTCTCCATTCTCTGAAATCCCGATCTCCGGGTTAAGAACCTAGCTCTCTGCTAGCTCCTCCCTTAACCACCTATTTGTATGACCCTTTCCTGTGACCTGGGACTAACCCTTTGAGCACGTCGATACTTTGCATTTTGCGAAGTTGGAACTCAACCCAAAGCTTGTATCTCGAAATCCCAATCCCTGAACTTCCGAAATCCTCCTGCATCAGATAAATAGTTCCTGATGCTCCAAGAATCCGATGGTTCAGATCTTCTTTCCCAAATTAGGACTTCGTATTTCGAGACTTTTGGATGCAACTTCCTCCCTTCTCTCTCTCGATTCTCAATTCTCCGATATCCGCTCCTGATCAATGGTCACAGTTCCTCCAGCAATATGATGACTCAGATCAAATTGCGAGTTTGGGCCTTACAAGTTCTTAAAACTATGCTCGTTGACTTCTCTGATGTGCGAGTCAGCGAAATGTCTATCTCTCGCGATGAATCCCTTCTCAATGGACAACTAGGATCATTTCGGCTCCCAGCTCCTCGGGTATTTTCTCATGTCTCCACCTTCATTCTCCCAGTGCCCGATCCTCTGATGTGTGTCGATCTCTGCCACCTGTCACCTCAGATTCAATGGTCCAGAATGATTTCATGATTTCTCCTTTCACAAGTTTTCTTCTCTGCTCTTCAAAAATCGCCCAATGTCTGGTTCCATGAACACCCCCAGATCTATTTCCACTTGTCACCTCCGACGATGGACGGTTCTGATCATTTAGAACTTTGGGACTTCAACGAGTCCACTCTCCTGCATACACAAGGGTTAAGTGTCGTGCATATTCCTTTGGATCCAATGGTTGTTGGTCCTCTACGCTCAGATATGATGGCCCAGATCTGATCTCCTCCAATGTGTGTTCCTCATGTTTGGACTCAGATCAAATGACCGAGATTTTTTGGTGTCGATCCAATGGTCACCATCGCTCCTCCTCCTGAGATTCTTTTTCCTTCTTCCTGACTTAGAAGATCTCCAATGTTTCGAAGGCTACTACCTTCAGTTCTTATGCAAACCTTGTAACTTTGAGTCGCGTCTACGTTCTGGAAATGCTATCTCTCCTAATATTTGGTAATGGAGTTTGACCTTGGCTCTGTCGTGTACTTGCACTCTACATGAAAAATTGCATTGTCTCTCCTGAGCTTACGAACTTGGCAACAATTCACCTCTATGCACACTCTTTGTGCTACCTTTTCTGATATTTCAACTGGATCAGTTTCTAAGGGACTCAGCTCTTCTACGTCTTCCCAAAATACTTCTGGTGCTTCTCTCAGCACACTCCGTGCTCAACCTCCTGAGATTTGCAACTTCAAACAAGTTCACTCTGCGCGTTCTCCTTGTGCTTCGACTAGCCTTCATATGACTATCTCTCAACACTTCGTCCAAGTGTTGGCTTGTTGCACCCCTTGCACAAGTATTCCTCTAGAGTGTTCAACAAATCTGTTTCCTTGAGCTTTTATTGCTCGGACCCCAAAGGTCTCTATCCCTTTTGTCCCTCGAAGAGATATAAGTTCCCTCTTGGAAACTTATGCTCAAACACTCCTTGTTGAGCCTACAGAGTATTTAGTAACCCTGTAAGTTTCTTCTCCTCGACACTTTCCTATCTCTAAACTCGAAATAGAGTTCCTTTGGTGCACTCTTTGAACTTGATCGATGCCCACCTGGCAGAGCTCTACAGAACCTTAAGTAGTTCTGCTTTCTTTTTGTTCCTTCTTCTACACAGTCCCCCCTCCAAGGTATTCAGTAACCTTGAGGCTTCTCCCTTGATTCTATAATTCCTCTGGTGCACCCTCTTGGAACATTTTCGCTTGAATTCAACACATAACTCAAATGTGCACTCTTGCACTGTCTTACAGAGTCTTCAACACTCTGTCATGAAACCCCTTGCATTAAGCCACAAAGAACCTATGCTAAAATCAAAGAAACTCATAGATATGAAATTTTTTCTATCCCTGCAGATGGAATCTAACATACATCTACAACATATGCATACAAAATCATAAAAGACATTCATAAACACACACAATACAATATGCAGGAAAAACTGCTCTGTTTGTATTAATCTCATAATGACTGTAAAAAGGTTACAAAAGCTCAGACTACAATCGAGTCTCGACTCTCCTCTCTTCTCCTATTCTAATTTGTTCTAGCCTTCTGAAACTGGATACAAAGATCTTTTTTTACAAAAGAGGGTCTCCTCGAGCCTTTCCCTCCATCTACCTATTCTCCTTTATTACATTGAATTACATTTAATAGTTGTCTAGTCCGAATCAGATCTAGATCTTATCAGCCTATCAACCATTAAACGCGACACTATCTATAGCCTACACAAAGGCATGGCTTTGGCTCTTCCAGCCTTACAAACATTAATTACAATTTAAAATTTGAAAATGAGAGGGATGGTGCCTCTCTCCTCTTAAATGCGCGATGTGATGTGTTCTCTAGCTAGAGCGTTGTTGGGTTGGAGCGATGCTCCTGCATCAGGATGTCATATATATAAGAATTACAAATATTGGTCCTTTGCTGTATTTGACAAATTGGAAATCTAGTGCCTGAATTGAATAAGGAATTTTTCATCCTTTGCACCTTTCCCACGATGATATTCCCATCTTGCCCAAGAATGAGTACCTGCCTATCCCGTATGGGAATTAGACCCGTGCCTTTCGCATGAAAAATACGATTTCAAGCTTGTTTCGTTTGCAGGATGTTCTTGTAAGTAACACCTTGTTGGCAGCCAATTCACATTTTTTTTATTGTCTTATAAGCTACCTACACCAATGTTTCACAAACATCGATTTTTCGTCGCAATTTTCAAATGAACGACGCTTTTATTCTTTTCTCCTTTTCGCACGCCTATCTTCGTTTTGTTTTCATGACTGTAAGCGTGAAAACTTAGTCCTTCAAAGTCACATTAGAATCATTGTTTGAACTATTGTCATCCTTCTGATTGATATGCCCTTTGCGCTTACATCTCACTTATCATTTTGGAGCTGGCAAAACTTTCGAACTGTACTCATTGGACATTTTTTGATTGATTATGTGACTTGGTTTCATTAGGTTTGTGATGCTTTGGATTTACATGTTTCTTATTTGGCCTACTTAACCATTGGTTTCACAACAATGCATAGGCGTTATGGTTAAATCTTTCGCATATGTCTTTTGATATAATCACTATGTTAATGTTTTTATAACTATTGGCATGTTGAAGACTCTTTGGAACCTTGGTTAAAATACTTATATGATCTGTTACAAGACATTAGCGCATGGTTGATTATTTGATTTTATTTTCAAATTGAATGATTTATGGCTTAAAACTATGGTGTAATGTCGATTATGCGCGTTGGTTTATAACTCACCATTGGTTTCATTGGTCGGCTAATTCACATAATGGTTGAATTATGCTTTGATGGGTAGAACATCTATGTAAACTGTTAATTGTATAGCTGATATGATAGTTATGCATGGATTTACTGCCTTCTACCACCTTCACACACTTTGCATTAATGCCTACCTCCTTACAGGGTTACCTTTGTTGATTTTTGGGAAAATCTCTGAGCCTAATCTGTTCAAGCCCTTGTCCCTTATCCCAGCTCACTATGTGTTATCTCCTGTCTCCCGAAGGGTGAATTGAACCCCCATGGTGTTAGGAGTTGGTTTTGGTTTCATTTTGCCAGAGAAGACTGCCTCGTAATTGCCCCCAGAGTCATGTTTTTGCATGAGCAATTCTGGGAAAATGGTTCTGAATTAGATCGAACCGTTGAAAACCCAGAACCTGTTTTAGCCCCTTTACCCTTATCATGGGTGGTTTCCTCAGAAATCGAGTGGTTACAGAGATCTAGCTCATGTTTTTCTGGTCAATTTCTCAGATCGCCTCAATGGCTGAAGGGAACGTTTTGGTCTGTGTTTTGGTTGAAATGTTTTCCCCAGACCTGGGCCACAACAACTCTCTCACTCGTTCAGCCAGGTCCCTTTGCATCCTGTTGAACCCTTGATCAATTCAAAGGGTATTCAACCAGTCTGCCAACATTTTTTCTTTTACATTTACAGGACAAGGAACTGTGCGGGCTTATCACTTAAATCTCAGGAGCTTACTGCTATATTCTTAACAGTGAGGGTGTATGGCAGTCTTGTTTCGAAATATGATATACACTTTGTGGGTGATTTACATGATACATTTCAAGTTGAATGTAATACATAATGAAGATTTGGATAGTTCTCAATATATTGTGTGGTGATCTCATGTGCTACACTTGCACTTTTTTTCCATCCAACGACATCCCATATTATTGTAAATAGGATACTTCGAAAGCCACCCAAGCAGCTGAATTTCAGAGGTGTATGGTACCCTTGTTTCGACAAATCGGGTGTTGCCTGAACAGTTCACATTTCCAGAGGCCGAGGATGTCAACGATGGAAATCATGTTGATGATTCTACCCATGATGTTGAAGCAAGTCATTGTTCCAAGTACAAAGAAAATCAATGTGTTATTCCACCAAAGGCTCTGGGCTGTCATTGCATTGGTCATCCAGAATCTGCTGGTCTACCAGGTGGATCATCATTGGAGTTTGATTCAAGTCATGAAGGTGAAATGAAAGAAGAGCACATCACTATTTCAGGAACCCTTGGGAATGGATCTGTCTCTGAAATCACTGTAAATGATTATACACAGTAATTTGCCGACTTTGAGGATGAAGAAGATGATAATGGTGGATCTGGCACTCAAATTTCTACTTATGAAAGTGTGGAGTGCAGTGGTTTTGATTATACCCCTAGTGGAGACTGTGAGTTGTGTTGTTTTATTCAGGTTGACATTTTTGGTTTGGATCACAGCAGTAATACAGAGCTTGACAACCCACCAAATGGGTTAGATATTGAACCCAGTGTGATTACCAAACAGGGGATAGAAATGGAGTGTGAGAATGATGTTGATGGATATGGACCAAGAGCTTTTTCAAGAATGCTAGCATGGGTTCCATGAAGAGGAAACAAAGGAAATACACACACAAGAGAAGCACGAAATGACATGGCAATGTTGGAAGCAGTTGCTGCTTCAAAAGCTTTGTCTAGCAGGTTTTTCAGTTGTGCACATTGGGTCCTCCAGGTTTTGGACAATCGTGGCTACTTGTTGATTGCTTTGAGCCATGGCTTGTGGCCATCCATGGTACTTTTGGCAGAAATTGTTCAGAGTTTTATATTGGCAGACCTCTCTTTTAAAGTGTTGTAGGTGGGCAATTGGTGCTGTGGATCCCTTCAGGAGTGGTGTGATTTCAATCTAATTGTCCTGTTGAAGCTGCTATGGAGCTGGTGTATGCTTTGGATCTGGTGGCAAGATTTTTCATCTTTAATTCCCTACACTTAATTCTAGATGGATTTATTGATATGCAAAAGAGATGGATGTAGGAGTTTTACCTCTATATGGATGGATTTTGTATATGAGTTGCAAAGATTTATTTGATATTTGTTTTGATTGAAATAGATTTAATTAAGATTTTGTTTGTTCTAAATTAGCATAGCAGTTTTGGTTTGTTTTGATTTAAATGATTTTCTTTGTTTTTAATTAGTAATCAAATATTTGTTTTAATAACTTGAATATATTTCTGTTAGTTTTAATAGATTTAAAACAAGTCTGTTCTTAAATTAGACCAGCTACAGAATCAGAGGATTTTGTAGCTAGTCTATACGATTAGATTTTTACCATTATATTTTAATAAAATATCCATCTAACTTGTTATTTTTGGTCCATTACAGGTCAATTCGAAATTGCATTGGATTGGATGAGCAGTTAGAAGATATTTGAAATATTTTGTTTCATTTTAGTTCCTAGTTTACTTGATTTTGGGATATCTTCCCAGATTTTTGTAAAACAGTTTTAATTTCCACAGGGAGGTTTTACCCTGTGGAAAGACTTATAAATACCTATTATTTTTGTAATAATGATCATCCTCATTTGTGGGAGAACAAGGATATGGAATTTTAATATAGACTGAGGCAGAATTTGGTGTTTTGTTACAGCTTTAGCTTCTCATGATATCAATATTTTGTTTCATGTTTTGTATATCAAGTTGTATTTGGTTAATGACTACTTTACCTATCTTAATCATTTGCAAATGATATAATTTAATCACTGTAATCCATATCTGATTTTTTCCATGCATTAAAAAAAAACATAGCAATTGCTTAGTTCAGTTTGTGAATGACAGATTTCTCTTCTTCATAAGTTGAATTATTAAATATAAGTTTTTGCATAACAGGTTTCCCTTATTGCAGAGATTTATAAATCATATAATTGTTATGATTTTTTATGTCTTGTTTTTCCTGTTAACAACTCAAAGAGCAGCACAACCTATCGTTTACGAGAAGCTTTTTGGATTAACCGGTGCGAGTTTCCTTCCTCCGACCAGCTTCAAAGTCATTATACACAGACAAATCAGGAGCGTTTCCAGGTCAGTTTGTTGTTTATTCGTTTAATGTATTTGTTAATATTTAGTTAGATATATGTGTAGATCGTTTAATTTCAGTGAGTTCTATTCCTAGTTCTTAAAATCATAAAAAAGAATAAAATATCTCTAGTTGTCTTAGGGTAGAAAGCAAATGAGTTTTACAGGTTTTATTTAAATCTGCCAATTGTAGATATTGTATATTTGTGAATAAGTTATAGTGCAATAAGAAGTTAGATAGCTAGTTAGTAGAGTTAGTATAGTAGTAATTAGTAGTTTGTATATATAATTAATTAGATTAGTGTATTAGTTTGTTTTAGTGTTAGTTAGTTAGTTAGTTTTATTTAGTTTTAGTTTAGTTTGTTTTATTTGTTTTAATTAGATTAGTTAGTTTAGAATAGTTTTCTCTTTGGTTTTCTTAGAACCTTAGAATGGCCAACGGATCTGTTAAACCCATCAGGGTGGTTCATTCCAAATGGCTTGGGTTATTAGACAACCTCGTACCGGTTCCACTCTCTTAGTTGACGGACGATCAATTTTTCCCGTCAACAAATGGCACTAGAAGGAGGGCCAACTGACAAGATGGCCTTGTATGAGCCTTTATTTTAAATGTATTCAATTTCCCCCATGGTTCCCCAAATCACCCTGTTGGAACATGCTTTTAACTTCTCATTACCCAATGTTCCCAACGAGACAGTCTCATGCTTGTCCAAACTCACCTTTGATGGTGAAGGCAAATTATCTGCTAAAGACCACCTTAACAAGTTTTGGTGCA
>SNQJ01S0075270.1:5998-31626 GCA_010110895.2 Picea sitchensis | reverse complement strand
TGGATTTACTGCCTTCTACCACCTTCGCACACTTTGCATTAATGCCTACCTCCTTACAGGGTTACCTTTGTTGATTTTTGGGAAAATCTCTGAGCCTACTCTGTTCAAACCCTTGTCCCTTAGCCCAACTCACTGTGTGTTATCTCCTGGCTCCCGAAGGGCGAATTGAACCCCCATGGTGTTCGGAGTTGGTTTTGGTTTCATTTTTCCAGAGAAGACTGCCCCGTAATTGCCCCCAGAGTCACTTTTTTGCGTGAGCAATTCTGGGAAAAATGTTCTGAATTAGATCGAATCGTTGAAAACCCATAACCATTTTTATCCCCTTTACTCTCAACGCGGGCGGTTTCCTCAGAAATCGAGTGGTTACATAGATCTATCTCGTGTTTTTCAGGTCAATTTCTCAGATCTCCTCAATGGCTGAAGGGAACGTTTTGGTATGTGTGTATTTGTTGAAATGTTTTCCCCAGACATGGGCCACAACAACTCTCTCACTCATTCAGCCAGGTGCCTTTGCATCCTGTTGAACCCTTGATCAATTCAAAGGGTATTCAACCAGTCTTCCAACATTTTTTCTTTTACATCTATAGGACAAGGAACTGTGCGGGCTTATCACTTAAATCTCAAGAGCTTACTGCTATATTCTTAGCAGTCTTGTTTTGAAATAAGATATACACTTTGTGGGTGATTTACATGATACGTTTCAAGTTGAATGTAATACATAATGAATATTTGGATAGTTCTCAATATATTGTGTGGTTATCTCATGTGCTACGCTTGCACTTTTTGTCCATCCAACGACATCCCATATTATTGTAAACAGGATACTTCGAAAGCCACCCAAGCAGCTGAATTTTAGAGGTGTATGGTACCCTTGTTTCGACAAATCGGGCCCTGCCTGAACAGTTCACATTTCCAGAGGCCGAGGATGTCAACGATGGAAATCATGTTGATGATTCTACCCATGATGTTGAAGCAAGTCATTGTTCCAAGTACAATGAAAATCAATGTGTTATTCCACCAAAGGATCCGGGCTCTCATTGCATTGGTCATCCAGAATCTGTTGGTCTACCAGGTGGATCGTCATTGGAGTTTGATTCAAGTCACAAAGGTGAAATGAAAGAAGATCACAACACTATTTCAGGAACCCTTGGGAATGGATCTATCTCTGAAATCACTGTAAATGATTATACACAATAATTTGCCAACTTTGAGGATGAAGAAGATGATAATGGTGGATCTGGCACTCAAATTTCTGCTTATGAAAGCGTGGAGTGCAGTGGTTTTGATTATACCCCTAGTGGAGACTATGAGCCATGCTATTTTATTCTGGTTGACATTTTTGGTTTGGATCACAGAAGTAATACAGAGCTTGACAACCCACCAAATGGGTCAGATATTGAACCCAATGTGATTACCAAATAGAGGATAGAAATGGAGTGTGAGAATGATGTTGATGGATATGGACCAAGAGATTTTTCAAGAATGCGAGCATGGGTTCCATGAAGAGGAAACAAAGGCAATACGCACACAAGAGAAGCACGAAATGACATGGCAATGTTGGAAGCAGTTGCTGCTTCAAAAGCTTTGTCTAACAGGTTTTTCAGTTGTGCACATTGGGTCCTCCAGGTTTTGGACAGTCGTGGCTACTTGTTAATTGCTTTGAGCCATGGCTTGTGGCCATCCATGGTACTTTTGGCAGAAATTGTTCATAGTTTTATATTGGCATACCTCTCTTTTAAAGTGTTGTAGGTGGGCAATTGGTGTTGTGGCTTCCTTCAGGAGTGGTGTGATTTCAATCTAATTGTCCTGCTGAAGCTGCTATGGAACTGGTGTATGCTTTGGATCTAGTGGCAAGATTTTTCATCTTTAATTCCCTACACTCAATTCTAGATGGATTTATTGATATGAAAAAGAGATGGATGTAGGAGTTTTACCTCTATATGGATGGATTTTGTATATGAGTTGCAAAGATTTATTTGATATTTGTTTTGATTGAAATAGATTCAATTAAGATTTTGTTTGTTCTAAATTAGCATAGCAGTTTTGGTTTGTTGTGATTTAAATGTTTTGATTTGTTTTTAATTAGTAATCAAATATTTGTTTTAATAACTTGAATATATTTCTGTTAGTTTTAATAGATTTAAAACAAGTCTGTTCTTAAATTAGACCAGCTACAGAATCAGAGGATTCTGTAGCTAGTCTACAGGATTAGATTTTTACCATTATTTTTTAATAAAATATCCATCTAACTTGTTATTTTTGGTCCATTATAGGTCAATTCGAAATTGCATTGGATTGGATGAGCAGTTAGAAGATATTTGAAATATTTTGTTTCATTTTAGTTCCTAGTTTAGTTGATTTTGGGATATCTTCCCAGATTTTTGTAAAACAGTTTTAACTGCCACAGGGAGGTTTTAACCTGTGGAAAGACTTATAAATACCTATTATTTTTTTAATAATGATCATCCTCATTCATGGGAGAACAAGGATATGGAATTTTAATACAGACTAAGGCAGAATTTGGTGTTTTGTTACAACTTTAGCTTCTCATGATATCAATATTTTGTTTCATGTTTTGTATATCAAATTGTATTTGGTTAATGACTACTTTATCTATCTTAATCATTTTCAAATGATATAATTTAATCACTGTAATCCATATCTGATTTCTTCCAAGCATTAAAAAAAAACATAGCAATTGCTTAGTTCAGTTTGTGAATGACAGATTTCTCTTCTTCATAAGTTGAATTATTAAATATAAGTTTTTGCATAACAGGTTTCCCTTATTGCAGAGATTTATAAATCATATAATTGTTATGATTTTTTATGTCTTGTTTGTCTTGTTAACAACTCAAAGAGCAACACATCCTATCATTTACGATAAGCTTTTTGGATTAACCGGTGCGAGTTTCCTTCCTCTGACCAGCTTCGAAGTCATTATACACAGGACAAATTAGGAGCGTTTCCAGGTCAATTTGTTGTTTATTCGTTTAATGTATTTGTTAATATTTAGTTAGATATATGTGTAGATCGTTTAATTTCAGTGAGTTCTATTCCTAGTTCTTAAAATCATAAAAAAATCATAAAAATATCTCTAGCTGTCTTAGGGAAGAAAGCAAATGAGTTTTACAGGTTTTATTTAAATCTGCCAATTGTAGATATTGTATATTTGTGAATAAGTTATAGTGCAATAAGAAGTTAGATAGCTAATTAGTAGAGTTAGTATAGTAGTAATTAGTAGTTTGTATATATAATTAATTAGATTAGTGTATTAGTTTGTTTTAGTGTTAGTTAGTTAGTTTGTTTTATTTAGTTTTAGTTTAGTTTGTTTTATTTGTTTTAATTAGATTAGTTAGTTTAGATTAGTTTTCTCTTTGGTTATCTTAGAACCTTAGAACGGCCAACGGAGCCGTTAAACCTCTCAGGGTGGTTCATTCCAAACGGCTTGGGTTATTAGACAACCCCAGACCGGTTCCACTCTCTCAGTTGACGGACGATCAATTTCGCCCGTCAACACACCCCAAGGTTGAGCCCCCACTAAATTGTAATTATGTTTATAGGCTAGTGAGACAAGTGTTTATAAGCTGAAGACTTATATGTTTATTAGGCCAGAGAGCCTAGATGCTTAAGGCCATGAGCTTGATTTTTGTATATGTAAATGCACATATCAGTTATAAAATTACACTGTTGTGTGTATACCGACCACAAAGAAAGAGTTATGGGGGATTGTTGGCAGCCAATTCATTTTTTTATTATCTTATAAGCTGCCTACACCTATGTTTTGCAAACATCATTTTTTTTCATCGCAATTTTCAATAAATGACATTTTCATTTTTGCGACATTTACACATTTGTCTTCATTAAGTTTTCATGACTGTAAGCGTGAAAACTTCTCCTTTCGAAGTCGTATTTCGATCATTATCTGAACTGTCAATATCTCTCTTCTCAGTATGCCTATTTGCACTTACCTTTTATTGATCATTATACAACTGGAAAGATCCTCTAATCTGTTCTCATACTTCGATTGATTGTATAACTTGGTTTTATTGAGTTTGTAAGGCATTTAGCATTTGGATTTGCACTTTGTATGACTTGCCTGATCATTGATTCTATGAAAATGCATAGGGCTATGGTTAAATTTTTTATATATATGTCTTTTGATCTAATCCTTATGTTAATCTTTTCATAACTTTTGTCTTGTCGACTATATAAATATCGTTTGGCACCTCGGTTAAACTTTTGATTATATAAACTCATACATTGGCGCATAGTTGATTTTGGTTTTGATTTACAAGCCGGGTGTTTAAACACTATGGAATAACGTTTGTGCGCATTTGTATACACATTTGATTTCATTAGTTGGGCACATGACTCGATGGTTGAACTACTATTATGGATTGAACAACTATGTAAATCGGTGGTTGTACTTGGGTAATGAATATTTTGCATGGCAGACTCCACCACCTTCGCATGCTTGCATTTATGACTATCCCTTATTCTCGTTCACTTCTGTTAGCTCGGGTAGCTCTGCTCCTGTGTGTGTTGGTGATACAAACCCTTGGCTTACCATGTGCTCAGCTCCATGGGACCAGTCCTGCGGGTAGAGCCAAACGACAATCAAGACTTGTTAATGTTTGACAATGCCCGCCAAGATTTGGAGGAAAACGGATGGCTTACCTTCGTGAAACAATTTGAGGTTTTTAATCTCTGTGTAGCATGACAGTTTTCCATGACCTTCGATGGTTGTAGAGCCAAGGTGGGCGACATACAGTTGGAAATTGATGAGAAATTTATCAGTCTTTCCACAGGGTTACCTTCCATAGGACAACGTTGGTTTAAGAATTGTACAGTCGAGGAGGTCCCGTGGACACTGTTGTTCCTCTCGTGCAAAGTCACCTCTTGTGACAGAGGTATGCCCATCTCTACACTCAAACAATGATGGCACGATACTTTAATGCTAGTCAAGCAGTTCATGACCTGTGAAGGTCGATACAGACTTGTGTTCCTCTACCACCTGTGTTTGCTGATGATTTTTATAGGGTATCCTTTAAACATGCCTTTCTACTTTCATCGTAGCCTGTATAAAATGTCGAAAAAGTTTAAGAGGCAGAAGGCTGACAACAGCCTGTTCCACCATGGGATTATCAAACTTGTCATTGTTTATCATTTGAGTTTGCATGGGGATAGTTGGAGCGCTTTCATTGCTCGGAATGGTTTCGAGGATCCGAACCCTGTACAGGTTGACAAACCTATGGTAATTGAAACCAAGGTCGAGCCGCCTGTACCCTTACATATCCTACTGCCTAAACCCTCGGTCGACCCTCCTATTGGCTTACCTGACACTATAAATGAGAAGTCTGAGGCTATTAAGAAGCCTACCAGCAAAAAGCCCAAGGCAAACCCTACTGCTAATGCTAAGGGTAAAAGGAATGCCCGACTCATTTCGAGAATGGCCAGAAACAAACCGAAACCCTATGACGAGTCCAACCCTATCGTCCTAAGTGAGGATTATGATTATGATGTTGAACGTTTCTTAGCCAACGAGTACCCCTACTCGTAGGGTTTATGTCCCGAACCCCCTTATGATTTCATATCGAACCTTCCCCCCTGCCTAAAGAATGACCCTGACTACCTGGTTATTAAATTGCCTCGTGAAACCCTCGGTCATTTGGCCAAACCCTCGCCTTCTCTTTCTAAATCCACACAGTCACCCTGTGACCAATGGGATTCATGGTTAGAACGATACTACATTGATGTTCCCATACTCCAATCGAAGATTCAATCACTGGAAGATCAAATTGCAGTACTAACCAGTCAAAAAGCCAAGCTCCAAGCACCAGATAAAAAGTAAAAGACAACTGGCTCCATCCTTTTTAAAAACGTAGGATCAGCCACGGCCGTTGTAAATTCCAAATTGGCATAATCAAGCAGCCTCATCACTATACAAGTATGGTTTTGACATCATTTTTGTTTTGTAAATAATCTAGGTTGATATAATGATTTGAATTCAGTTTTTAAATAGCTCAGTCACTCATCCAAATGCCTCTGTCATTCGGTGATCATCCTGTACATGGTTTCGTTTTGATAAAAATAGAAGGAATTTCGATTTGATATATGATTTGCTCGTAGATTTTTATTGGATTTGAATGGTTATTCATTTGGATTTCATTTGCTAAGTTTGTCTAAGTGAATTAATGAAAGTAATGATGTGTTTTCAATACAATTCGTTTTTTATCTACTCCGCACGACAAGTTTTTATGCTCAATTTAGAATACGATTTTGCTTGGATTTGATCTCATTATCATTTGTACGCTGTGATTGGTAAATGTTTTCGGGAGGATACTTGTTACGATATGCTGTGTTATATGATTTTCCAGATCATGAGTACCACTCTGTTCAATTCATTTTGGTTAGAAATACTCTGTTTTTATAAAAACAATGATCTCATTTAACCTGTGCAAATACGCCTGAATTATGGAACAATGACTATTGTTAAACCCGGCCGATTGATTCGCTTCATCGGATCGTTGTTAGTTCGATCATTTTTAGGAATTCGATTCCGATTATGATTACTGCTCTGTCTGGTTTTAAAATTGTAAAATGAATTGGTTAAACCCAATTGTGATTCATTTGATTGGAACGATCTCATTTTGATCAAAGTCGATCAATCCTATTTGACCAATTTGCAATAACAAATTACGAATTTTGTTGCTAATCAATCGATCCTGTTACGATTTTGTTTAAATTGATTTTCACGCCAGTTTGAATTTTCGTGGCTATGTCAACATAGTGATAATGATTTGATAATGATCTTATTTGGTTTTGATCATATCCCTTACTGATGAGATAGCATAACAATTGTATGCAATTTGTTTTGATTGTGTCGATTCCAAATTGATACCAAACGATTTCACGATGGTTGGATTATGCTTCTTTGGTGACACAAGAAACAAAATACGCCCATCTCTGTAGGCATTCATTGATTCAGATCTTGTTTAGTTTTGAATGATATAACAACTTCAAATTAAATGGTTCATTTTCAAATGATTATTGATGTCAATTAAATTGAAATCTTGAAAAGATTTTTTTAATCGATTTGAATGTTGATTCTGTAGCTAGTCTATATAATTAAATTTTCTATCATTTTATTAATAAAATATCATTCTAATTTGTTCATTTTTGGTCCTTTTCAGGTGAATTCGAATTGCATGGGACCCGTTGGGCAGTTTAGGGGATATTTGGATGTTTTAGTTTTATTTTGATTTCCTAGTTTAGACAACTTTGGGATATCTTCCCATATTTCATGTAAACAGTTTTATAACTTCCACAGGGAGGTTTTACCCTGTGGAAAACCTTTAAATACTTATTATTTTTGTAATAAGGATCATCCTCGCTTGTGGGAGAACCAAGATTATGGATATCTAATACAGACTGAGACAAAATTTGATGTTCTGCTACAACTTTCACTTTTCATAATATCAGTTTTTTGTTTCATGTTTATGTTATCAATTTTCATTTGATTAATGACTACTTTAGCTATCTTAGTCTTTTGCAAATGATACGAATTCATTAATATGATCCATATCTGATTTCTTCCTTTACTTAAAAACACAACAATTACTTGATTCAGTTTGTGAATGACAGATTTCTCTTCTTCATCAATTGAATCATTAAAGTATAAGTCTTTGCATAACAGGTTTACCTAACTGTGGACATTTATAAATCATATAATTGTTATGATTTTTATGTCTTGTTTGTCCTGTAAAGAAACTTAAAGAGTATTGCAGCTATCGTTTACGAGAAGCTTCTGGATTATTCAGTGCGAGTTTCCTTCCTCCGTTCTGCTAACACAGTCATCATACACAGGGAAAATCTGGAGTGTTTTCCAGGTTAGTTTGTGATTTATTTTCGTTAATTTGTTTAGTATAATTCAAGTAGTTTAATTATATATATTTGTAGTTTAGTTTAATTAGCTTTCTGTTTTATTTCTTGTTCATAAAATTATAAAAATCAAAAAATATCTCTCGCTGTCTTAGGGCAGAATGCAAATGAGTTTTTCAGTTTTTAATTAAATCTGTAAATTGTAGATATTGTACATTTTGTGAATAAGTTATATTTATTTAATAATTAGATTACTTTTCTTTAATAATTAGTTTTAGTTTAGTTTGTTTAGTAGTTTGTTTTAATTAGATTAGTTTATCAGTTTGTTTTATTTATTAGTTAGTTTAGTTTTTTTTATATAGTTTTAGATTAGTTAGTTTAGATTAGTTTTCTTTTGTTCTTTTAGGACCTTAGATCAGATAACGGAGCTGCTAAACCCGTCAGGGTGGTTCATCCCAAATGGATTGAGTTATTAGACAACCCTGAACCGGTTCCACTCTCTCAGTTGACGGATGGTCGATTTCGCCTGTCAACAAATGGCGCTAGAAGGAGGGCCTGAACTTAATTAATGGTACGAGGCAGTCGAAAGACTCCTCCCCCCCCGAATTGATCACCTATAGTGACCAGAAGCCATTAAAATGATAATATTCCCCCTCAAACAACAACTACTTCAACCGACGATCCACAGCTCACAGTTGAGCCAACAACCCCTAATCCTACAGGTGGTGACATACAAGAGATTGTCCGCCAATGTCTTATAAAAACACATAGTGCCTTAGCTCGTCTTAGGAAACCAAACCGTTCGTGGGGTCAACCTTTAGACTTCTCTGATATCAGAGAACAATTAGGTGACACTAACCTCACTGTGAATCCTACAGATCCAAACCTAAATCCTGCTGCAGGAGGATCTGGGATACCTCCTTCACCACCTCCATCATCTCCTTCCTCTTCTGGAGGAGATTCCTCTGACGAAGGCAATTCACCTTCTCAACCTTCCACACCCACTACCCCAATGGAAAATCAAAACAATCCTGCTAGACACTAGCTTGATCAGGATGCTGTAGTTGTACCTGGAGCTCAACACCCTTTACCTAAACACTCTGAGAAATGGCTTCCCAAGTTTGATCCTGACTCCAAACAGATCGCTGAAGATCACATACAAAATATTATGTTAGCCATTAGACTCCGCAATGTCGAACATGA
Organism: Picea sitchensis; assembly: GCA_010110895.2. Taxonomy (NCBI): domain Eukaryota; kingdom Viridiplantae; phylum Streptophyta; class Pinopsida; order Pinales; family Pinaceae; genus Picea; species Picea sitchensis. The sequence continues at coordinate 22,542 of SNQJ01S0075270.1, read as the reverse complement.
AGACGTTGTCTGTAGGTTGTTCCCTTATACTTTTGAGGGCAATGCATCCACTTGGTACTTTTCCCAACAACCCCATACCATCATGTCTTGGGAAAAGTTTGAGTCATGATTTTTGGAAAAATTCGGAGATGGTAAACCTCCAGAGGTCCTAGTCATGGATCTTTCTAGCTTAAGAATGAACCCAAAAGAAAAATTTAAAGACTTTAATCAAAGATTCTTAACACTTAAAAACAGAATCCCTGTAGATTCTATGCCTGCCGAGAGTCTTATAATAGCTTACTACACTAAAGATTTACATCAAAGTATAGCTATTTGGGTTAAACAATCTAAGAAATCCATGTTGTTAGAGGCCTTCGAGGAGGCCATCCAGATTGAAAAAGACATACTTAGTCTTAAAGACTCTTCTAGAAACGAAACCGAGACTAGTTCTTCTTCCAAAAAGAAGATTGAAATTCTCCCCAGACCTACTCAAAGTAAAACACAACCTAAAAACTATGATTTGGAAAACTTAACTAAAGTTGTTCAAAAACTGTCGAATCAAGTTATAGACTTAAAAAGGTCAACCGAAGAAGCTTCCTCGAGTAAAGGACCCTACAAGCCCCCGTTCCGGAAGCCTTTTCCTACCAACCGACCTAACCCAACCACCGAAGGCCTTAATTTAGAAAGTCTGCAATGTGCTCTTCAATCAATTCTAGAAGCCCAAGATAACATGATACCCCCTGAGATCCCTCAGGAGGAATTTGAAAAAGAAACAGTTCAAGAAGAAGAGTCTTCTCCAAACATTTTTGGACACTTCTCGGATAGCATCTTCTAAGCAAACTTCGAGACAGTTCACCCTTATAATACTAGGAGTAAGACAACAAACAAACCTGCTACAGAAAACACTACAAATTCGCCTCCAAAGCAATCTAAATCAGTTGAGACTAAACAGAGCAATGTGAACCACAAATTAGATTATGATGTTGTTGAATATCTTAAAAAGTTAAGGGCTAACATTTCTATTTATGGGTTATTGAAGTTTGCATTTCTTCTTCAAAAAATGTTGCAAAATATTTCAGAGAACGGAAAAAATGGTAATTCAAGTGGTAACAAGGTTGTGCAAAGAAAAGTTCCGCAGAAGACTTCCACTAAAAATAATCCTGATCCTCAAGATAAAGGAAACCTTCCTGTAGTCCCTGTAAATAATGTAAACAATGTAAATAATGTAGATAAAGTAGCTTTAGACACTACGAGTAAAAAGCCATAAGCTACTACTCTTAGTACTCGCAAAAATGTACCTCCTTTCTTGTTAACTTTCGAAATTTTCAATAGAAACGTGCATAATTGTATGGTGTACTCAGGAGCATCATCCAATGTGATGCCTTGGTCTGTCTGCCAAAAGATTAACTCTCAAGTGGAACTATCTACTTTGAAAATCATACAACTTGATCGAACCAATGTTAAAGTTATAGGCAAACTAAAAAATGTATTGATTAGATTATCGTCTAACCCAAAGGTTCATCAGATTGTTGATATAATTGTTGTGGATATTCCAGAAGTGTACGGTCTGTTTTAAGCAGGGACTGGTCGGAGCAGCTACATGGTTACTTCGCGACAAACTGGTCTCACTTATGTCGTCCAGATAACGACAATCCTAATAAGATCAGGGTGAATCATGAGCGCTACCTTAAGTTCACGGTCACAGATTTAAACGATCCCAACGAACCATACACACCTTCCGGTGATTCACCCAAAGTCTAAGGGATGGACACCTTCTTTGGCAATTTCATGGCTGAGGCTTTACCTATCATCAATCCTGAACAGCAGTCTGAGATCGTAGCATATATGCAACCAACAGCTTCTATACAACGATCCTATGTGCCCGATGGAAATCAAATTTGGTCTCTATATTTCGACGGATCTAAGTCTAAAGAAGGAGCTGGTGCAGGCTGCATCATTATCGATCCGGCAGGTAACAAGACATTAATGGCTTGTAGACTAGAATTTGAATGTACTAACAATACTGCAGAATATGAGGCTTTACTTAAAGGTCTCAGAAAAGCTCTGGATATGAACATTCAAAACCTGGTTGTATTTGGCGACTCTGAAATAGTGGTTAGACGAGTAAGAGACTCTATCCACTGTCTTTCTCCACATCTCAAAAGCTACCAGTCTGAGGTATGGAACTTAATGAATAAATTTTCCTCTTTCAATATAAATTCCATTCCTAGATTACATAATGCTGAAGAAGATCTATTAGCTAATGTAGCCTCTAAACTTCTTCCTGCAGAAGGCTTGTCTCCAAACGCATTCTCCGTTGAGCTGTTATTTCAACCATCTATTCCTGACAATATCATGAACTGGAGGGTATTTGACGACGATCAGCAGATTATCAACTTTCTACACATGGAAGAAACCTTTCAAGGCGCGGTGATAGATGAACGCATGCACGATGACAATTTGTACTATTTTACGATAATACCTGATCCGAAATCTCCTGAAGCACTATTGGACATGGTAAATTCCATACCCAAATCCATAATTAGATTAGAGAAGTTTTATGATTTTGAAGATAAATTTAAAAAGACGGTCAACTGTAAAACTAATAGTTCCTCGTTGTCTTATGAAAAAGTCAACTTAGGAACTAGTGAAAATCCTCAGTGCATTAACCTAGGCTTGGGATGTTCTAGACAAGAAAAAGCTGCTTTTGTTAAATTATTTAAGGATGTCTTTGCATGGACGTATGATGATCTTAAAACTTTCGACCCTAATATCATACAGCATGTCATCCCGATGAAGCCCCAAACCTTACCCTTCCAACAGAAACTGAGGAAGATGCACCCTAAACTAGAACCGACCATTCAAAAAGAATTGAATAAACTCCTAAGTGCTAAAATAATTTTTCCTGTTAGGCACACTCAATGGGTGTCCAACCTTGTACCAGTTCGGAAGAAAAACAAGGAAATCTGACTCTGCGTCGATTTCCGAAACCTCAATAGAGCGTCTGACAAAGACAACTATCCTGTCCCACCCATGGAACAGATCCTTCAATAGGTATCTGGTTCCGAGAGGCTATCCTTGTTAGATGGTTTCTCTGGATACAACCAAGTCTTGATATCTCCACCAGACCAACTCAAAACTACCTTCCGTACCCCATGGGGCACTTATGCTTATCGTAAAATGCCCTTTGGATTGATTAATGTTGGTGCTACCTTTCAGAGAGCAATGGACATTTCTTTTCGAGGCTTAATAAATCACTCCGTCATAGTTTACTTAGATGATTTGACTGTTTATTCTAAAAACAAAGATGATCATCTAGCTCACTTACGAGCCGTTCTGCTACGATGTCGTAAATATAACATCTCCTTGAACCCCAAAAAGTCCATCTTTGCAGTAGAATAGGGTAAACTCCTAGGATTCATAGTGTCTAGTGAAGGAATGATTATTGACCCTGAGAGGACTCAAGCCATTGCTAAACTTCCCCCTCCTACATCCAAAAAATCCATGTAGTCTTTCTTAGGCCAGATTAACTTCGTGAGAAGATTTGTCCCCAGTTTCTCCGAAATGGTTAGGCCTTTACAAAATTTGATCAAGAAAGACATCCAATATCACTGGGGACCCACAGAAAATCAATCTTTCACTGCCATAAAGAAGGCCATAATAGATGCTCTGTTTGTCATGATTCCTGACTTCTCTCAAGATTTTACACTCTATACTTTTGCCTCTGACCATTCCTATGCCACTGTCCTAACTCAGAAGAATGCCGAGAACCACGAAGTACCCATCGCCTTTATGAGCTCTGCTTTCAAAGGTGTTGAACTTAACTATCCAGCAGTGTATCGGCAAGCCTACACTGTTTTCAAAGCAGTTAAGCACTTCCGGTCCTATCTTTTGAAGTCAAGGATGAAAGTCATTGTCCCCTACCCTGCCATAAGGAACTTGTTAGTGCAGAAAGAGTTAGGAGAAAAGAGAGCTAACTGGGTCACCTCCTTGTAGGAGTATGACTTAGAAATCACCCCAGCTCAGATTGTGAGAGGCCAAGGGTTATGTAAGTTGGTATTTGATTCAGAAACAGGACAACAAGAAGATAGTGATACGTCAAACCTAGGACAAAGCGATCAAAGTTTGATCTGTTGCGCACAAAACCGTGTTAGTCCCTGGTACGATGATATTAGATTCTGTCTTGAACATGGGTCAGCACCTCATCACTTAGACCCCCCTAAGAGAAGAGCGTTGAGGCTAAATTTTGCCTCTTTTCATTTGGTTAATGGTGTACTGTTTCGTCAGAATTTTAACGGCGTACTGATGCACTATCTTGAAAAGGACGAAGCAGAAAAAGTCTTGCTCGAATTTCATGCAGGAGAAGCTAGTGGTCACTTCGGTGGTGACACCACTGCTCATAAGGTTTTAAGAGCCGGTTAATACTGCCCCACACTTTTTATGGATGCCCATTCCTTGTGTCGTAAATGTATCATCTGTCAGAAAGCATCAGGGCGGTTGCAAAAACCAGCCTTTCCCTTGCAACCCGTTTCAGTAGATTCTCCTTTCCAACAATGGGGCCTTGATATAATAGGTCCAATTAACCCTCCGTCCTCACAACAACACAAGTATATTGTGACAACCAAAGATTAATTTACTCGATGGTATGAAGCTACTGCGCTAAGAACTATCAACACTAGTCAGGTAATCACTTTTCTAAACTCGAATATTATCACTCATTTCGGTATCCTTGACTGTTTAGTGTTTGACAACGCTTCATAGTTTTCTTCTCTTGAGATGAGCGAGTTTTCTTTAGAGAAAGGAATTAAGATGAAGTATTCTGCTAGTTACTACCCCCGGGGCAATGGATTAGCAGAATCAACAAACAAGAACTTGATTAAAATTATCAAGAGAACCGTAGTTGAAAATCACAAGAATTGGCACAATGCATTGTTGAACGTGCTATGGGCTGATAGGGTAACACCAAAAGATGTTATAGGAAACTCCCCCTTTTTTCTCATTTATGGCAGAGAAGCAATTCTTCCACCTCACATTCTTCTTCCTTCACTTCAGTTGTCACAGAAAGTCCAAGAAGAAGATTGTCCCTTGTCCCCCCTTAGAAAACCGAATTAACACTTTGATGAAGCTAGAAGAAGTAAGATCCCAAGCTAAACGTAAATTAGATCAACATCAACAATTGGTTAAAAGCTGGTTCGATTCTATTTTTGCTTCCGATAGGAATTTTGAAGTAGGCGATCTTGTCTTGAAGTGGGACAAACCGCATGAGGGAAAGGGAGAACACACAAAATTTCAAAACTTATGGCTTGGACCATTTTTAATTGCTGAAAAGTTGGGTCTTAGTTCCTTTCGATTGCAGAATCTTGAAGGGTAGCTTGACACCTACCCGGTGAATGGCCAAGCCCTGAAGAGATACTTTGCGTGATAACTACCCTTGTATATTATGTAAATATTTCATTTTTGTTTGCGTTTCCGTTTGCTTTTTGTTTTGATTTTGATTTGAATTTATCAGTTTGTGTTTTTTGAAAAATACACATACCTGTACACTGAGCTATTTAGACAAAGACGATAGAAAATTCCTTCGCTGAAATAACTTCTAAAAAATTTGTACAAACATCAATGATATATTGTTGAAATTGATATATGTGTTGGAAAAGTGTGTTGTTTGAAAGAAGTTTACTGATTTCGATCTCTAAGCAAAGTTTGTCATGATCATCTATCATCTTTTTACACTGTCCCTTTTCGGTAAAGGAATGACTCAGAAGATGTCTCCCTGTCTTAGGAAGTTGTTTTTTGTAAATAAAACATCTCTAGATCTAAATAAAGGACAGTTCTAAAAAATTCTGATGAGGTCTAAAAAAATATGTTAAAATATCGAGATTTTCAGCGTCACCCCGCTCAAATATATATCTATAAAAAACAAAACAAAATAAATTATGAATAAGAGCTGTGGGAAGTGCTTGTAAACCCGCCGGGATATTGAACAGGTCTGCTGGCAGCAAGTAAATGCATGCATGGCGCCAAGACAACTTCGTCGGGGTACTAAACAGGCTTGCTGGCAGCGAAGCAATGTTGGGTATATGAAAATTTGCAAAAACGAAACCTCCTTAATGTCCTTTATTTTGATCCAGAACTTCTTGGCAGGATACAGATGTCAGAGTGGGTTAAATGGCAACCCTGTCGAGGCTATGGACGCCTGCTGGCAGCAGTGGCCATGCCAACAGTATTGGAGATTTTATCTTTAATATCGTGACTTGCTAGTCTTAAGTTTGTTATCAGTTTTCATCTTTTGAAACACTGCTGGAAAAGATGGTTAATGATGATGTTTGTACGATTTTCTGGTTGTTAATTTTGAATTGGAATTATCTTTGATGTCCTTGTTTATTTTGACAGAGATAACTACTTCTACCAGTGTGTCGCCATTGTTGGTAGCCAATTCATTTTTTTATTATCTTATAAGCTGCCTACACCTATGTTTTGAAAACATCATTTTTTTTTGTCGTAATTTTCAATAAACGACATTTTCATTTTTGCGACATTTGCACATTTGTCTTCGTTAAGTTTTCACGACTGTAAGCATGAAAACTTCTCCTTTCGAAGTCATATTTCAATCATTATCTGAACTATCAATATCTCTCTTGTCATTATGCCTATTTGCGCTTACCTTTTATTGATCATTATACAACTGGAAAGATCCTCTAATCGGTTCTCATACTTCGATTGATTGTATAACTTGGTTTTATTGAGTTTGTAAGGCATTTAGCATTTGGATTTGCACTTTGTATGACTTTCCTGATCATTGATTCTATGAAAATGCATAGGGGCTATGATTAAATTATATATATATATGTCTTTTGATCTAATCCTTATGTTAATCTTTTCATAAATTTTGGCTTGTCGACTATATAAATACTGTTTGGCACCTCGGTTAAACTTTTGATTATATAAACTGATACATTGGTGCATAGTCGATTTTGGTTTTGATTTATAAGTCGGGTGTTTAAACACTATGGCATAACGTTTGTGCGCATTGGTATACACATTTTATTTCATCATTTGGGCACATGACTCGATGGTTGAACTACTATTATGGATTGAACAACCATGTAAATTGGCGGTTGTACTTGGGTAATGAATATTTTTCATGGCAGACTCCACCACCTTCGCATGCTTGTATTTATGCTTATCCCTTATTCTCATTTACTTCTGTTAGCTCGGGTAGCTCTGATCCTGTGTGTGTTGGTGATACAAACCCTCGACTTACCATGTTCTCGGCTCCATGGCACCAGTCGTGCGGGTCGAGCCAAACGACAATCAAGCCTTGTTAATGTTTGATAATGCCCACCAAGATTTGGAGGACAATGGATGGCTTACCTTTGTGAAATGATTTGAGGGTTTTAATCTCTGTGTAGCACGACAATTTTCCATGACCTTCAATGGTTGTAGAGCCAAGGTGGGCGAAGTACAGTTGGAAATTGATGAGAAATTTATCAGTCTTTCCATAGGGTTACTTGCCACAGGACAATGTTGGTTTAAGAATTGTAAGGTCGAGGAGGTCCCGTGGACACTGTTGTTCCTCTCATGCAAAGTCACCTCTTGTGACAGAGGTATGCCCATCTCTGCACTCAAACCACGATGGCACAATACTTTAATGCTAGTCAAGCAGTTCGTGACCTGTGAAGGTCGATATGGACTTGTGTTCCTCTACCACCTGCGTTTGCTGATGATTTTTATAGGGTATACTTTAAACATGCCTTTCTACTTTCATCGTATCCTATATAAAATGTTGAAACATTTTAAGAGGCAGAAGGATGACAACAGCATGTTCCACCATGGGCTTATCAAACTTGTCATTGTTTATCATTTGAGTTTGCAAGGGGATAGTTGGAGTTCTTTTGTTGCTCAGAATGGTTTCGAGGATCCAAACCCTGTACAGGTTGACAAACCTATGGTAATTGAAACCAAGGCCAAGCCGCTTGTACCCTTACATCTCCTACTTCCTAAACCCTTGGACGACCCTCCTATTGACTTACCTGACGCTATAAATGAGAAGTCCGAGGCTATTAAGAAGCCTATGAGAAAAAATCCCAAGGAAAACCCTACTGCTAATGCTAAGGGTAAAAGGAATGCCCGACTCATTTTGAGAATGGCCAGAAACAAACGAAAACCCTATGCCGAGTCCAACCCTATCGTCCTAAGTGGGGATTCTGATTCTGATGTTGAACGTTTCTTAGCCAGCAAGTACCCCTACTCGCAGGGTTTATGTCCCGAACCCCCTTATGATTTCATATCGAACCTTCCCCCATGCCTAAAGAATGACCCTGACTACCCGGGTATTAAATTGCCTCGTGAAACCCTCGGTCATTTGGCCAAACCCTCGCTTGCTCTTTCTAAACCCACACAGTCACCCTGTGACCAATGCGATTCATGGTTAGAACGATACTACATTGATTTTCCCATACTCCAATCGAAGATTCAATCACTGGAAGATCAAATTGCAGTGCTAACCAGTCAAAAATCCAAGATCCAAGCAGCAGATAAAAAGAAAAAGACAACCGACTCCATCCTTTTTAAAAACGTAGAATCAGCCACGGCCATTGTAAATTCCAAATTGGCATAATCAAGCAGCCTCGTCACTATACAGGTATGGTTTTGACATCGTTTTTGTTTTGTAAATAATCTAGGTTGATATAATGATTTGAATTCAGTTTTTAAATAGCTCAGTCACTCATCCAAATGCCTCTGTCATTCGGTGATCATCCTGTACATGGTTTCGTTTTGATAAAAATAGAAGGAATTTCGATTTGATATATGATTTGCTCGTAGATTTTTATTGGATTTGAATGGTTATTCGTTTGGATTTCATTTGATAAGTTTGTCTGAGTGAATTAATGAAAGTAATGATGTGTTTTCAATACAGTTCATTTTGTATCTACTCCGCACGACAAGTTTTTATGCTCAATTTAGAATACGATTTTGCTCGGATTCGATCTCGTTATCATTTGTATGTTGTGATTGGTAAATATTTTCGGGAGGATACTTGTTACGATATGCTGTGTTATATAATTTTCCAGATCATGAGTACCACTCTGTTCAATTCATTTTGGTTAGAAATACTATGTTTTCATAAAAACAATGATCTCATTTAACCTGTGCAAATACGCCTGAATTATGGAACAATGACTATTGTTAAACCCGGCTGATTGATTCGCTTCATTGGATCATTGTTAGTTCGATCATTTTTAGGAATTGGACTCCGATTATGATTACTGCTCTATCTGGTTTTAAAATTGTAAAACGAATTGGTTAAACCCAGTTGTGATTCATTTGATTGGAACGATCTCGTTTTTATCAAAGTCAATCAATCCTATTTGACCAATTTGCAATAACAAATTACGAATTTTGTTGCTAATCAATCGATCCTGTTACGATTTTGTTTAAATTGATTTTCGCGCCAGTTTGAATTTTCGTGGCTATGTTAACATAGTGATAATGATTTGATAATGATCTTATTTTGTTTCGATCGTATCCCTTGCTGATGAGATAGCATAACGATTGTATGTGATTTGTTTTGATTGTGTCGATTCCAAATTGATACCAAATGATTTCACGATGGTTGGATTATACTTCTTTGGTGACACAAGAAACAAAATACGCCCATCTCTGTAGGCATTCTTTGATTCAAATCTTGTTTAGTTTTGTATGATATAACAACTTCAAATTAAATGGTTCATTTTCAAATGATTATTGATGTCAATTAAATTGAAATCTTGAAAAGATTTTTTTAATCGATTTGAATGTTGATTCTGTAGCTAGTCTATAGAATTAAATTTTCTATCATTTTATTAATAAAAGATCATTCTAAATTGTTCATTTTAGGTCCTTTTCAAGTGAATTCGAATTGCATGGGACCTTTTGGGCAGTTTAGGGGATATTTGGATGTTTTAGTTTTATTTTGATTTCCTAGTTTAGACAACTTTGGGATATCTTCCCAGATTTCATGTAAACAGTTTTATAACTTCCAGAGGGAGGTTTTACCCTGTGGAAAACCTTTAAATACTTATTATTTTTGTAATAAGGATCATCCTCGCTTGTGGGAGAACCAGGATTATGGATATCTAATATAGACTAAGACAAAAGTTGATGTTCTGCTACAGCTTTCGCTTTTCATAATATCAGTTTTTTGTTTCATGTTTATGTTATCAATTTGCATTTGATTAATGACTACTTTAGCTATGTTAGTCTTTTGCAAATGATACGAATTCATTAATATGATCCATATCTGATTTCTTCCTTTACTTAAAAACACAACAATTACTTGATTCAGTTTGTGAATGATAGATTTCTCTTCTTCATCAATTGAATCATTAAAGTATAAGTCTTTGCATAACAGGTTTACCTAACTGTGGAGATTTATAAATGATATAACTGTTATGATTTTTATGTCTTGTTTGTCCTGTAAACAAACTTAAAGAGTATTGCAACTATCATTTACGAGAAGCTTCTGGATTATTCGGTGCGAGTTTCCTTCCTCCGTTCTGCTAACACATTCATCATACACAGGGCAAATCTGGAGCGTTTTCCTGGTTAGTTTGTGATTTATTTTTGTTAATTTTTTTAGTATAATTCAAGTAGTTTAATTAGATATATTTGTAGTTTAGTTTAATTAGCTTTTTTTTTTATTTCTTGTTCATAAAATTATAAAAATCAAAAAATATCTCTCGCTTTCTTAGGGCAGAATGCAAATGAGTTTTTCAGGTTTTAATTAAATCTGTAAATTGTAGATATTGTACATTTTGTGAATAAGTTACATTTCTTTAATAATTAGATTACTTTGATTTAATAATTAGTTTTAGTTTAATTTGTTTAGTAGTTTGTTTTAATTAGATTAGTTTATCAGTTAGTTTTATTTATTAGTTAGTTTAGTTTTTTTTATATAGTTTTAGATTAGTTAGTTTAGATTAGTTTTCTTTTGTTCTTTTAGGACCTTAGATCGGCTAACGGAGCCGCTAAACCTGTCAGGGTGGTTCATCCCAAATGGATTGGGTTATTAGACAACCCCAGACCGGTTCCACTCTCTCAGTTGACGGATGGTCAATTTCGCCCGTCAACAGGGATTAAGCTTGACTAGGTAGGGTAAGGGAGGGGGCTAAGTGTCTAGGCCTAGGGTCCAAGATAGAGGGCTTACCTCTAAGGGAATAATATTTTATTATTATTTCCTAAAGGCTTAGGTGGACACGATCAATGTCGTCCTAAGTTCCTATGAAAGGGAATGAGTGCTAAGTGGAGCTCATGCATTTGTAGGAAGACTGGTGTTGACCTGGGCACATGTAGTTATAGCTGGGAAATCCAGTTCATTGGGGGTTCGCTTCCAATTTTGGTGCTCCTTCACCATCCTCGTGTCCTGACCAGTCATGCATTTTCCTCATGACCCTCATGATTATTGCAAGTCAGCCATCATTCTCGAATCACCATTGATTCATGCAGTGAACCTTTTTCTCCATTATCGCCTATGCATATAGCACACACCTTTGGAACCTGCAGTCTTACTTGCGTTATTCCATGTGTCTCCTGTGAAGCCTGGCACACCCTATAACTGCTTGAGTCATGTTGTGTCTTTATGGTTTGTTTTTGCTTCCATCATCTATTCTATACTGATCTCTGTTGTTTCCATCACCTTCTCTGTAATTGGCTTAGGAGCTGGATTGAAGAAGCAGGTTGTCAGGATTGTGGTTTGAAGAGGCGGGCTGTCAGACCTGTGGACTGAAGAAGTAGGTTGTCAGGCTTGCAAGAAACTCTCTCCAGGTGAGAGAGGTTGATGGGGAAGTGATTTCCCAGAGGGAGCCCAACTGCAGCTACAATGCTTAGAGAATTCCTCTTCAATCTGTTGTTGAATCCTTGGAAGGGAATTGGGGTATGTGAATGACTGTTGAGCAGAGAAGGGGAACACTTCCTGGGGTGGGACATACATGTGGGGAATGAGAGGCTGTAATCTGTTAGTGTGAGTTGTCTCTTGGGAGATAATCCTTCCCGATGACCTGTGCGACCTTCATGTTGTCCTTTCCTAGCCTAGGAATCCCTTGCCTGGTGGATTTTAGTCCCAGATCAAGGGTGACCCACTGCTGGGCATGATGAGCAGTGTGGTCTAAGGCTGGGAGGTTTGTGGGAGGTCTACACGTAGTTGGTGGTCATCTATTAAAATATAAGTACCAAATCTATGTTGATTTCATGTTGGGTAATTGTACATGCGTTATAATTGATGAGTAACTCCTGGATATTTCATATATGTTGTATGTGCAAGCTTATTATTATTTCCACATTAATCTGTGTATATTAGAATATGTTGTCTATATGTTTTAATGTTATTTCTACATGAATAATGATATGAACATAATTCTATAGTTGTTTAATGTGTACTTAGTTAGTTATGTATCTAAATATAAATGGTATTAGAGCTAAGAGAGACATCGATGAAGTGACGTTGCATGGCTTGTTTGTGTCTGGGGATGTTACATTGTAGAAAAAAACTACAGGTAGGTGTAGAAGGGCTAGGTATGGTGCAACGATGGCTAGGATGCAACAAAATTGCACAAAATTGGCATATCTTTCCCTCCTACTGTTAAAGTTTCCTCCATTTTTTTCTCCAAACTCTGAACCATACCTACATGTCTTTGCAAAATGTTCTTGTGGAAGAAAAATATGTTGAGATGGTGCTAGAAAAATTAGTCTTCCGTGCATTTCAAATTACAATATTCAATCTCTATTCTGCTCCGTGTGCAACATTGCTAACATAATGAACGTTTTTTCAAATGCATTACACCATTTACATTTGAACGAAACCATTATCATTCTAGGATACTTCAATGTTGGCATGCTACAAAATAGTGCCATAACAAAACAATTGGAAAACTACATGTGCAATTACAATGTCCGCCTTCTTTTGGTTAAGATAAAACATGTACAAAATGCACTTATTGACCATATATGGTGAAATGTGCCCATATGAAAATACAACATCTTTATCTTATACATAGACTGGTCTGAACACGATACAATTTTTCTTCTACTTGAATTACAAAATATACATCAAAGATATTACAAAATTATATTTACATGTCTCAAAGCATATCTAGATACTTTGTTGCACAAAACCAAATTATTCAGCTACAACCATCCAACTTCTTAATATTTTCTTTCTTGTAATATATTTTGGCCAGGAAAAATTCTATATAACCAAAACCATGGATGAAGAAAAACAAAGGTTCATGATTCTAACTCTCTTTTATTCTATTCCTTTGATTGTCATTTACTTTATCATATTACTTGTTTTCCCTTACATACCAGCTTACATTCATGTTCATTGTATTTTGTGCATTCCCACATTGAAACAAATAGAATAACTGGAGAAGAAGAAGGACTCTTTACCACAAATGTAGAAGAGGAGATACAAAGGTGCATGCTTATACTCTTATTTCATATTCCATTGTTTTGTATTTTATTTATTGTATGTATATTTTTTCTACTTATTTGCACCTAATTTATTGTATGTATATACTACGTGTCTTCCTACATAATAACTTATCTTCATGTCATTTGTATTCTATGTGTTGCTACATTGAAATAAATAGAAATGTATTTATTTATTTACATATCTTTCTACATACCAAATTACGTTCATGTCCATTGTATTTTGTGCATTGCTACATTGAAAGAAACAATTTAGTTGGACAAGAGGATGAAATATTATATGCCTCGTCAGAGGAGGTTGAAGTACAATCTTCGAAAAGGTATACCAATTTTGATAGTAAATCGAGCACACAAAACGAATAGGTAAATAAAATATTGGACTAGAAAATGATGATTTGGAAACAATGAGCCTTTGTTGAGACTTCCCTCTTCCGGAAATTTCCCTCCCCACTTCTATTTTCCCACTCTATTATCCCCCTTTTTCCCCCTCTTCTATACGTAATCGAATTCCCCTTTCTTTTTCCCCTCTACTTTCTCTTTTTGGTTTCTTTTCTTAGTCATTTTTCCAAAAATGTCTAGGTGCGTGGGTTGGAGGACTCACAGGTTCACATTTATAATCATGCTTCTATATCACAAGTCTGACCGATGACTTCCTCATTCCATACTTAGCCACTTTTTCGATCATGGGTTTCTGGGTTGGTGAGCTCAAAATTGAACCTCTAGCTTCAAGGGTTTCACGATACACAAATTGGTAGCCAGACTCCCCATCATGCCCTATTCCATGTTACACATTTTTGCAGTCAAAATTTATGAGGCATACAATTTGACCATCGAGTCCTCATGTTTCATGAGTATCCCTTCACACCCTATTTCATATTCCATCTCCTTCAAGCCTGTATGTGACATTCAAAACAATTATGGACAATATACAATGCATATTCTTATTTAGTTCTTCTGATGTTCATGTACACATGCTTGCATAAGAAAAGTTGGACAGGTGACATGGGCATGAGCATTCAATCATTGAAAACATCAACAAAATGACAAGGCCAAAGGTAAATATTCATACATTATGCTCTTGATATGTTTACCAAACAAATATCCTAAGATATTTATTCATCTATGCCATGATAAATATGTTGATTACATATGAAACACATACTTTGCAGTTCACAAGAAGCATTGATGAGCATAAGTGAAATGCCCAACATAGTGCGATTTCCGCAGACTAAAAGGTCTGGTTACAAAAATCTGACTTGCATACTTCATCCAAGTTGTGCGTCTACCTGTACATTTTTGCCAAAAAAAAAATAATAATAATAATGCAGACTACCATTCACATTAATTTTTATGTTAAAAAAATGTGACCATGTCTAAACTTATAACACCCAATATACTATCGATAGAATGCTTGAACAATCTCCGAACTAGACAAGTGTTCATCGGGGACATAATGGTCGTGTATAACACCTACTTGGACAAGGAAAACAAAACTAGATGCATTGTGCGTGCTGAAATGATAGACAACACAACCATGATGACAATCACACTCACTATCCCTACACAACTTGTCCAGAAACATGCAGAAAATATCTTGCCAGATAATGGGATATCCATTATAAATTTTAATATATTTCTGAAAACTGTATATGACCATGGTGATTGTTATTAGATTATATCGCTCAACGAAACAAGAATTGTGGAAAAAATTCCCTCGATTTGTTCAAAATATCATTTCGTATTGGACACAACAATCATCCAACTTGCACAGAGCAATGACACTTACCCAATCTCAACCATTGGTGCAGTTGTCATACTCACGAGAAAAATTGGCTCGCAACACATTCTCCATATAAAGTATGGAGAGTCATACAATGACAAGGCAATGATACCGTTCTCCATATCCAGTTTTGTCCTTTACTTTCACATGTTCATATATCTCATTTATGTTACACTACTATTACACTATTTCATGTTGCAGCTACAATTGTTCAACATGTATTCAAATTTGTTTTCCTCAATGGAACAACAATTGCATACAGGGAAATTTCCACTTATGCTCTTCAAAAATATAACAAAGAAAAGAGATGTTAAAGAAAGGATCTTTCACACAACCCAAGCAACATTTGTAACAAAACTGCAAACAAACATATTACAGGATCTCAAGAAACTAACTAGATCGACAACTGTTATGCGTATACATCTACAATTCCATCCACACTTTGCTCATAAAAATTTCTTTGACCAATTTTCTGCAGCTTTTTTGTTGTACAATTGTATATTATATTGTTCAATATATTAACTACTATGCTCATGTGCACAAGTTGAGGGTGTTTTGGTTGCAAAAAATGCATATTTGACCCCCTTCGAGCCTGTATGTGCCATATGCAACTCTTCTACTTCTGCCTCTGCTTTCATAAATGATGGTACACTTGATTGTCTACGATGTAGTAAAAAATGCCCTTATATATAGACATTGCCTCAACGTTGTGATCTGAACCATCAGCAACACAATCGTACATTGTACAATTAGACAACCTCTGTTACAATCTGTGCTTCCTGAGTTAGAAGATTTTCCATATGAAGTATACCTACAAAAAAAGACAAACAATGTCTACATGCTACGCGACTTTTGGATCCATAGAAAATTTACATTAAATGAGGAAAATGCCATATTGCATACCAGCTGAACCAAATTTTTTTTTCATATCAAATGTTGGTAGGAAACAAAACAATCCCATGTGTATCTGTCTGTGCTACCTAATGAGGATACAAATAGAGTTTTGCAGTTCCATGGAAAATTGAACTGGAAGCGCATAAGATTGTTCAGTCTAGGAATGAGAAGCATGAGGAAAAACCTCATACAAAGTATCCAACTATGAATAAATCAAACTCCATTAAGTTAAGTGATGACACTCTTTTCTAGAACTGGTAATGTTAGAAAATGTTTTAGGTCAACGTGATCTTTGTTAGAAAAACAGGACCGCGGAGAAATAAAATAAAACAAATGCAGAAACAAAACACAGAAGACACACAATACAAGAGAGACACAGATTTACGTGGTTCACCCAGTGTGGGCTACGTCCACCAGAGAAATTGTC
>SNQJ01S0075269.1:99371-111900 GCA_010110895.2 Picea sitchensis | reverse complement strand
TGTCTTCAACATAGATGAATACTTCATGGCACATGAGTTGACCACCGTTGCTAAATGGGCGGTCAACACCTCCAATGCCACAACTCACACAACTGACTGTTGTTGTCGATGCTCGCTGCCAAAGCATGCAGGGGCTGATAAAGCAATCTATATAGTTTCCCATCCTTCACTCCAATCACCTACCCTGAGGTGAGACGGGACCCCTTAGGGTGTATGAGGGCCTTTGTCCCTCTGAAGGACACCTCAAGACCCTTATTATGGAGGGTGGAAACTGATATCAGATTCTTCTTCAACCCAAGGATGTCACACAACTGACTGTTGTTGTCGATGCTCGCTGCCAAAGCATGCAGGGGCTGAAAAAGCAATCTATATAGTTTCCCATCCTTCACTCCAATCACCTTCCCTGAGGTGAGACGTGGCCCCTTAGGGTGTATGAGGGCCTTTGTCCCTCTGAAGGACACCTCAAGACCCTTATCCTGGAGGGTGGAAACTGATATCAGATTCTTCATCAACCCAAGGACGTAGAGAACATCCCTGAATGAAAAAGGTGGCATACTCTCCCTCTGAAAAGTAATTGTGCCACGCCCAGCAACTCTGACTATGGAATCATCACCAAGAGCAATCTCCATCCTAACCTATGGATCTCTGAAGTCAGTAAAATGCTCTCTAAAACCAATAATGTGGCTTGAAGTTGCGCTGCCTATGTACCAAATGCTAGGTGTCGTCTCAACTGAAGTGCAGCAAATGAGGAAGGAACACTCCCTCTCAAACTGTGCCTGAAACTCTACCTCATCCGATGTAGTTGTTGTACCACCCGGCCTCTTCTTCCTATTGGGACACTATCCAGCATAGTGCCCCATCACTTTGCTCATATCCCTCTTCTTCCCACTGCCACTCTCTCCCTGTGGCTTGGCCCCCATCTTGGGACCCTATCGTGCACCCTTGTCGACCTTCTTCTTTCCCTTTGTCCAAAGAGAAAGATCCTCATCACCCTCAGATATTCGTTGTTGTCCTGAAGACCTAGAGCTACATCTCAACTTCTCCTGTACGAAATCGTCCCAAAGTCTCTCCGAAGTAGGCATGACCTCTCGGGTTACAATGCCTCGTACAAATGAACCCCAGGGTTTGGAAACATTGTTTAAAGTTGTTGTCACCATAAAATCTAGATCCACAATCTCTCTGACCACTGCTAACGCATCTCGAATCTGAGTGAATCTGCCAAGGTATGAAGTGACTAACTTTGTCTTGAGCATCTGAATGCTCCTGAGTTTTTCCTGCAGAACCATCTTCCGGTTATGGTTGGGACTCTAGTAAAGCTTGCACAATGATGCCCATATCTCAAAGGCATAGCCTTTACCAGTCAAGTGGGGTATGATGTGGTCGCTCACTGCATCACATATAGTCCTCTTCGCCTTGGTGTTTTTCTTCCTAAAATCTGTATTGAACAAGGGTGATGGAGCAAGTGCAGGAGGAATCACCACGGGAGCTTGAACTATATCCCATAGTTCAAGATCCTCCAAGACGAAAATGATCTTGGTCTTCCAAGGGGACCAGTTGTTAGCTCTGGCTAGACTATCCTTTGCCAACATCTGGGATACCGACATATCTGTCCACTGAACTCACACTAATGCTACAACTGCAAAAGAGTACTATCTCACTCCTGCCAACACATGTGTGAAAAGAGGTAGTGAAACTACTACCTCACTCTTGACAAAACAGGTGTGAAAAGAGGTTGTCCAAATCAGCCTCACTCCTGCCAACACAGGTGTGAAAAGAAGTTGTCTACAAGGTCCACAACAGTCCTACAAGTTGTCCAACAAATCAGCCAACAAGTTGTCCAACAAAACTGTCAACTAGCTGTCTCAAAAATCTGCCAACAAGTTGTCAAGAAACTACCCACAAAATGCTCTAAAAATCAGCAAGTGTTCGCCAACAAGGCTCTGATACCATGAAGAAAACTGAGGTACCATGAGGCTGCCAACTAAGGTCTGTCTTTGACCTTGAGTATGGCTCTAAGTTTAATCTCCAAACTGTCCTTTGCTGTTGTTTTAGGACAGAAAACAGTTTTGCACTTTTCTGCCCATAATTTTTATTGGTTAAGTGTTCTTTGAGGTGACCTTGCAAGTGTTTTCGAACCGGTGGTTAGCAAATGCAATATATCTCAAAACAAGTAACACTCCTCTAGATATTTACAACACAAATAAGCTGATCTACACTCTAAGCATGCATGAAAATAGGACACGTGTATTTTTGGTCAACATGACCCTGGATAAAACCCCCCCTTGGAAAACCAGTGTGGAATGAAAGTATATATAATGATGATCTCAAGTAGTGAATACAACAAGGAATACAATACGAGAAAACCTGGTATAATAGCAAGCTCCTCTCAAGCTTGTAGCACAGGTTCCAAGATGAATGTGCCTAGATAAGTGTGCCCCTCTCTCCTTGTTGATCTATCCACTGAACTGAAGTGCCCAAGCTCCTCCTTGGCCCAATGAAGAATCCCTTGCAAACAAACCAACAATTGTGTGCCTCCTCAAGCATGAACCAGACAGATCTGAGATCGGACAAGGCCTCCTAGTGCCTTCTAGATGTGCACCCTCCTCCAAGCAATACTAATCACCATAAATAAACAAGGGTCTAAGCCTCCATAGCTCCTCCATGGATGGAGGCGCCCAAGCTTCCCTCTCTCAATGCTTCCATTCCCATCTCCATTGCTCCTCTCTAGCTCTCCTAGTGAACAAATGAATGAATGATCCTCCTTAGGCCCTATGCGCCCCTCTTGAACTCTCCATAAGGAAACCTAAGATTGGATGGCTAGGATCACTCCAAGCCATCTCTAATCCACAGTTGAGATTTCACCAAAAGCATCTCAACTCAAAACCCACTTTGGGTTAAGTTTCCTAAGTTCACTTTATGTCCCCTCATTCACCCACTTAGTGAATAATTAGTCACTTTTGCCTTAAGTGACAAAAAATCAACTTTTTGACTTAAGTGAAGTCAAAGTTGAATTAGACATAAAGTACAAGGTACATAGTCCCAATGTATTTCCCACTTGTGGTTAGAGACCCAAAACCACAAGGGGACCACTTCCCAAGGTACACTGAAACTCAACAGTGAAGACATAGCTCATTGACAGATGAACGTTTTGAGGAGAAGAAGGCCTTGACCATGAGGAGATGGCCTAGATAATTGACATGTGGCCTAGATAATTGACATGTGGCCTTCGAAGGCCTAACTATGCATCTCCAGCTCCAACGATTTGCTCCTAGTGTCAAAACGTCCCCTAAAGGGGTGACGTCACCTTAAGTTAGGGTTTCCTTTTGTGTAAAAGTGAATTAAAGATGAATTGTTTAATATTATTTGGTTGCAAGGGGTAAGATAAGGGTTGTGGACCCCTTGTCTTATGTTTTACCCTTGCTAATGTGGACAAACTATGTTAGTGACATTTTGTATAAATAGAGATCATAAGATCTCATTTTAAAATCATAACTCTCCCATTGTGAGAAGTATTGGACTGAAATTTTCGCTATCTTTGGCTATTTCTCTCTTTTGCTCTTGTGTATGGCTATTTTTCTTGGTTATTGGTTGGTGGAAGTAATGTACTAGCCTTGGAAGGCTCTTCTCTTTCTATTGTGGTGGTTTATCTTAGCATCTTTCCTTGAATTGGTAAGAAATCTGCTTTGTATTATCATTTGTGTTTCAAGTCAAGGTTATTTTGCTAGAGTTAGGTGGGAAGTATAAGGGCATACACCCCCACCTTAGTCTCCATCATATTTTTGCTTAAGTAGTGTTGATTTAACAAGGGTTTACTAAGAAAAGTATAAGTGCATACACCCTCTTAGTCTAAACCCTAGCTAGGGATACTTGCCTTGGGGAGTAAGAGAATTTACACCCCCAAGGAGGTAGTACCTCTAGCTTATTATTTTCTTGACTCCATTAACCCAATCATCAAAGGCACTAGTCATTACTTGTTTCATTGGAGAAATAAATTGTTGCCTTAGTAAATGTGAAAGTTTCAAGTTTTAAAGTTATCTCTTTTGGAAGTTGTTCTTTGAGCCCTAGGCTCTCTTGCCTCATTGAGGCATCCCCTTTCAACCATTAAATCTTGTTGCTGTTACAACTAACTTCTACAGCCATAAGGCTGCAGAAAACCTAACCCTCTAAACTCTAACAAATCACAAACTTACCCTAGAATTGACCCCTAACTTTGCCCTAACTCTCTACTAACATAGGCGCATCTTTTAGGATAATTAGGACTAACTTTTAGTGGATAAATTTTCTGATATTTAACCTAGTTTGCTACAGCCATTACGGCTGTTATTTTTCTGCAGAATTAGTCACTTAACAGCTGCTAATTAAATGTCAAAGTGCATGCTAAGTCATAATCTTTAACTAGCCTAACTCTTGTACTTGCAAATTGTTTTATCTAAGCTCTTAAAGCACTCTTTGATTAACATTTATTGCTGATATACTGATTATTTTACTGCTATAATTAGGGATAGCAAGCTTAGCTTTCTTTTCCAACTAAGATATTACAAATGTCCTTGGTTTTCATTGTGTCTCGGGCAGGTACCTTACTCTCAGCAGGCCACTCAACTCATTTGGAAACCCTTAACCTTTCCCAAGACCCTTTTCCAAGTTCCTTCTACAATTTAGAATTGRCCTTTAGGGACATCCATCCATACTTATCATTTCCCATCTCAATTCCCCCTAGGATCATCGGGATTCCCCCCTTGAGGTGACTACCTCACCTCTAAAGTGACGGGAACACCTACCTAAGGTGACAGTGGGTTGGTGCTCTCTAAGTTGTCGCCAATTGGTGGTTGGGTCGGGCTTTTCCCAACCTACAACTTGTGCGATAACATTTTGGCGCCGTTGTCGGGGAGGATTTTGAATCCTCTTCCAAACATTTGATTGGAATAGAATAGAATAAAATATTAACCTCCATGCGTAACCTTTGACTAGAATAAAATATTCTAGAAGCTAGAGAAATCCTAAACAGATGTGTAAAAACCCTAGAAGACAAGTCAGCTCAGTAAAATAATTAATATTAAAGTATCAACTTCTAGAAGGACAAGTCGACCCAGACAGGTGACAAGAGCCACTATAAATAGGAGGCGCTTGAGCTCATTTGTACACACTCATTTCACTCACTCTCTCAATAAAGTAAAGCGCACGTTTGGAGCTACAGTTGCAAGAAAGGAAGGTGCATCTTTTGGGCTGATTCTTGGTCTCTCTCTCTAGCGCTATCTAGCCTAAGATATGTGCCCTACCTTCTAGTATCTCTTGGTGGTATTCTTGGTGACATCTTGGAGTATATTGGTGGATTTCTTGAAGGTGCAAATTTGGGGAAGAAGTGCAACTGCAACTGTTGCAGTTGAGTATTGTTCTTTTTTTGTGGCTGTGGAGACTCTCTCTCTTGTGTGCTACCCTTGGAGAAGGTGCGCTCTCCTTGTCTTCTATTGTTGCTGCAGTTGGATGGTGTTTTTGGTTCCATCTCGTGCTACTGTTGCAGCTAGGGTTTATCTATTGGTTCTAGTGTGGCTTTCCGTAATCATTTTATCTAGCAAATGTTAAGGTGCTCGAGGGTGGCTGCGTGCCTATGGTTGGGTGACAATACTGATATTGTCTATGGTTAAAACAAGCACATTGGATATTTTAATAGGTTATGGGCCCACACTACCTTCAAAACAGTTTAACCACTGGAAGGAAGATCGGCAGTTCTTTGTCAAACTCGTTATAGCATAGGTTGCAGTTGCAACTAGGGTTTCTGAGCTTGCAGTTACAACTAGGGTTTTGGTTACTGACTTTTTGTGTACTTACAACTCCTGAACATTATTATGCTGAAAAAAATGTCTC
The DNA here is from genome assembly GCA_010110895.2 of Picea sitchensis. Classification (NCBI taxonomy): domain Eukaryota; kingdom Viridiplantae; phylum Streptophyta; class Pinopsida; order Pinales; family Pinaceae; genus Picea; species Picea sitchensis. The sequence goes on along the minus strand of SNQJ01S0075269.1, from coordinate 106,038 downwards.
AAAATGGAAATGCAATTTGAGGGGTAACAGTGTGGTCTAAAAAAGCTCATAACTATTGAATTGATATGCCAAGTTCTAATGAAGATTGAATCAGTATAAGGTCTTGAAAGATGGTAAGAGTTTCTATTTTGCACTCATAATATTAGTGGTGATGAAATCCTTGGTATTGAAGTTAATATTTCTTAATAATGTGCCTTCGTAGCAGCACATCTTCGATTTTTTAATACGTTTTGAACCCAAAGATTATGCTTTGTACATAATAACACCCAAAGATCAAAAAGTCATCTTATATAAAGATATAATTTCAGTAAAGGAAAGGGTGAGATCCTATTTTTACCCATACCCTTACCTCTCTTGATTGAATTTCCAAATTGGATATCACATTTTCCATTATATGCTCATATGTTTACAGTTAATGGGAGAGTCAATTTAGGATCTAGATCTGTTTACCCTCTCCAAGGTTTGCACTTATTAAACAAATAAATTATTCCATTGCATCTTGATACATTTATCCATAACAAATACATTTTGTACTATTCCTGCCAATGTTAAGTATGTCCAATTAAAGACCAAGCAGAAACACTTAGCAAACTTTTGTCTCTTTATCAAAATAGTATTTTCTTCTAAAAGACCCTCAAAACCAACAAAATGTTGGAAAATAATTGGTCATTTGGCATCTTTGACAGTGAAATATAATCCAATGCAACCAAAGAACCCATATGAAACATCTTTGCTAACATACAAATGAAAATTCATGCAATAGTTATTTCAGTAAGAGGTCTTAAAAATTGCCATACTTAAACCTAAGTAAAGGAGATTAAGGAGCACTAAGAACCTTCCGATTGCTTGCAACCACCATTTGTTTTGGATTGCAGGAATTGACACAAATTGCCTGGTTGGAAAAAAATAATTGAAATAAAAGTTAGATAGACTCTCATAGTTGGATGTTTTAAGCAATTCCTGATGCACCAAACTAATACTTTTAGCAATGAAGAATCCATTCATAGTAGACATATCTACCTAAACACTAACGCCAATAGACAACTGAAAAATAGCTTGCCAACTATGGAGAATGCATTACAACCTCAAGTATGAAGAAAAGATTCTCTTTGGACCCTCTCATTTTGCATATGGTACTTAAGATTCTAGGACAAATTGAATGTGATTTAGATGTTCTCATTCATTTTTGCTAAAGATTAGAATATCAATTACAAACATTTGCTTTACTTTTTCCTCGATATGGTTAAAAAAAATTGTTCATCATTCTCATGAAGATGGTTGGTTTATTTGTGAATAGGGAGTCATAACTAATACTTCATAGCAACCATCTCTCATTAGGACAATTGTTTCAGGTACATCTATTTATTTTACAAAACTGAAAAATAACATACCAACTATAGAGGATGCATTGCAACCTCAACTATTAAGAAAAGATTCCCTATGGACATCTCTTTTCGCATATGGTACTTCAGATTTTAGTGCAATTTCAGTATGATTTTGGTTTTTCCTGTGTTTTTACAAAAACATTGGAATATCATCTACAAGTACTTGCCTTAATTTTTCCTAGATATGGTCAAAACAATCTATCCATAATTCTCATGAAAATGGCTGGTTTGTTTGTTAATGTGAAGTCATATCTAATACTTCATACTCATAGTGACTATCTCTTAATGCAACAGTTGTTTCAGGTACATCTATTCCATTTACACAACTGAAAAATAACATGTCAACAATGGAGAATGTATTGGGACCTCAACTATTAAAAGAATAATTTCTTTGGACCCTTTCATTTTTGCATATGGTACTTCAGATTTTAGTACGATTTCAATGTGATTTAACTGTTCTACTTTCGTTTTGCTAAGATTAGGATATCGTCTACAAATACCTGCTTTAATTTTTCCTAGATATGGTCGAAACAAATTGTTCATCATTCTCATGAAGATGATTGGTTTGTTTGTTAATGTGAAGTCAGCTAAATACTTCATAATGACCATCTCTCATTATGATTGTTGTTTTAGGTACATCTATTTCCTTTAATCTCGTTTGATGATATCCAATTCTTAGATCTATTTTCAAGAAAGCATGTGTTCCTTTCAAAGTGTCAAGACGGTCCTCTATTCTTGGAAGAGGGAATTTAATTTTATCTCTTGTTGTGAGCTAATTTATGTGGAGATTCACAAGAAATAGCAAGAAAAACAAATCGAACCAACAGAAACACAAATTCTGCAATAAAGAGAAGAACAAACCAGCACTAGGGCAGCACAACACTCGAAGAGAAATCAGCCAAGAGGAGTGCAACCCTAGAGAGAGAGTGAACCCGAGAACATATATTCTAGAAGAGAAGAGAAAGCCAAGCACAAGAAAGTGCAACACTTGATAGGTGCCCTTAGGCAAAACACTTTATTAAGAATAAAAAGAATCATATGATTGTTCAAATTACAGATGAGAGGGTGGTATATATCAGTTTTGCAAATATCTCCAATTTCTCTTGAGTTCATCAGGTTGCCAATTTGTCCAATATTTTCAGAGTTCTTCAAGTTTAAGTTTATTCTTTCCAATATTTTCCTATAATTTCCGATGTTTTCCTCAATACTTCCAATAAGTTTCTTTCCAAACCCTTGGTTATATATTCCCTAAAATGATATTTGCAACAATGGTATATGTACACAACTGAAAATGTATGGTACCTTCCCCAAGAGGGGTTATGAGCCTACATGTACAAGCTCAGCCTTAGCCAAACCTACAAATAGAATAATAAGGTTGGTCGTGGACAAAAGTGAAGATCACACCATTTTCAACATCCCCACTTGAGTTGAACAGGTGGCCACGAAGAAAAATGATGACTAAAAATGACAATGGGTGTATAGATACCCAACTCATTATAAAGTTGGTCGTGGCCAAAATACAAATGAGAGTGAGTGTGTAGACACCCAACTAAATGTAAGGTAGTGGTCGAAATACAAATGAGAGTATGTGTATAAATACCCAACTCAATATAAGGACGGTTGTGTCCAGAAATGAAGATTACAACCCTATTTTCAACATTCCCCCTTAATCTAAACAAGTGTTTTAAAACTTAGTCCGAGTTAACTCGGACTCGGTCAACTTGGTTGAGTTGATTGGTGATCAGATCGACTTGGCCATTGGCTCGGTTTGGTGGGACGATTTGATACCGAACCGGCCAAGTCAGAGCATGACTCAGCCGATTCAGTACCAAATCGGCCCTACTCAATCGAGTAGGTACTAGAGTCTGGACCCCACTAATATGCAAAATTAAATTTCTCTTTAAATGGGTTTGACCAAAAATGTTGGAAATTAATGGTAATGTTAAATTTAAAGTAAAAGGATAAAAAGGAAAGATAAAGGAAATGTCAACTTAGATAAAGGAAATGTCAACTTTTACTTAAATTTTTAACATTACCAATAATTGTTTCAGGATGTTTGAGATTGGTTCCAAGCTCATCGGACTTCATATAGAGAAAGTAGAATTTCATATCCCATTCAAGATTCAACAGACTTAACAGTTTTCAAGATTTAACGATTGGTAGGAATGCAACATTTTCATTGGATTCTATCACATATGAGGGTATGGGATTGGCATTTAATCAAGAGCACCAAACCATTTATGTACCTCGATGTTGGTGGTATTGTATGTTGAACTCCTCTATCATGGCCTTAGCAAAAATGTATCCTTCACTCTGTTACCCCCCAGGGGTAACAACCTTTGGATACCCTCACAACAGTGTCATGTAGTTGCTTGCATGAGATATCATGCATCTCTTCGTCAGATCCAGACAAATGCTTTCGCTTTTCTCCATTGAGACATGATCGTGCTAAGCTCAGCCATGATGTATCTTGAGTTCAAACCAGATCTTCAAATGTCAGATGCATTGTGATGGTCCAGTTTACTTCAATGACATTCCATGTATTAACGCTTACTCGGAGTCTCGGACATGATGATATAACCTTTTGGCATGTCGTGAAGTCGTAAATGCCAAATGATTGTTGATTAGCATTACATAACGTACATAATTTTATTACTTGCATCATAGTACTACCTTGGGGAACGTGTTTTTTGTTAGAAGTGTGTCTTTTCCTGGGATAACTTGTACTACTAGGTGTTTAGACTAGATAGTACCATCCATATCCTAACCGTGCTAATCACTTTCCATCTCCCTAGTATCATTTGTTTCCATTCACATAAAAACTAATTGCATACCGTCATGTATGACTCCTCAAAGGTGAAAAGGAAAGGTCAATGTCAAAATCTTGAATCAAATAAAGCAACAAAGGCTAAGAGGTGAAGAGCGAAAAGATAAAAAAGCCAAAAATAAAACTTGGGCTATTCCCCTCAATAAAAAGGCCAATGACCCTAGTCCTTGGTTGTCTAAAGAATAGGGACATGTTCAATAAAAAGAACATCTAAAGAAAAAGGCTAAAAGGGGTAGTAAAAAAGAGGCTGAGAAAGGTAACTCAATGATAAGCTCCCTCTAAAAGGCTATTACAAAAAATGCCTAGACAAAATAAAGCTAGAAGAATAAAAAATGAAAAAATATGACCTATGCATGTCTAATACTTTGAGGGCCATCACATGGAATCATTCCCCTTTCCTTTTGTCCCTAATACACAGTAATTTCCTATCTTTCACCTAAAAACTTTGGAAATATGGGTTTTTTCCTAGGAGTTGACTCATGTATAATGGTCAATAATGTTCCCCTAGGTAAGACTTAGGCAAGTATTAAAATTAATCAATTTTGTTATGTTTTGCTAATAAATTGTTACCAGGTGTTACAAATTAACGATCTATTAGGATTTTAGACCCATCATTGTGATTGGGTATTGTACCTTGGAATATTATTGGATAAGATTTTTATGGAACGCTAGCATTCTATGGGTATATACATGTCATTCATTACCCTCCTTGGTGAGACGACTCACACATGGCTCATGACATCTCTTGTACGTTGGAGCATTTGCTTGGAAAAATCTAGACGTTGGACTATTTTGACCATTTAACCCCTTTCTAGAAGGGGCGCACATTCTTGAGCTTTATTTTATTGTACCTTTGACCCTTTTTAAAGGGATGATGTAATTTATGAGCAAATATTGATATATTTTATTATTTTTCCTTTGCTCATGGTTTTATACGAGCAAATGGTTTTGGCTCATGGTATTGAGCTAGCACATGGTATTGTAAAGTTGTTTTGAGGCACCTCTTCACCTATAAAAGAGGATGCCCTCTTCATTTAAACTCATTGGTGAATACATAAAGGAGATCTTGCTCTAAGCTTACTTGTCTCTCATTTCTATTGGTGTATTTCTTCTTCATTGAAGAGTTCCATTGGATTTCTTGTGTTGATGTGGAGATAGTTTCATGCAAGGGAAACCAGAGAAGGAGGTAGGAGCTAGCTTTAGTTCCTTGTTTTTTTCTGAAAAGTTTTATTTATGATCTAGAGATATTCAGGAAAAAGATCTACCAGATTTTTTCCTATCATGTCATTGTTATTTCTGAATACTTGCATGTAATTGGTTGTTTGCATTTCATGATTCAACCCCCTTTTACCTTGAACCTAATCACCCTAGCTTAGTGCATTCCCCCAGCCCTAGGTGAGGGAAAACACTAACATTTCCAACCATCACATCTTCAGAATTTGAGTGACCCCATGGCCCAATGGTAGGCCCTCTTTTTCCCCTATTCTTCAGTTAAACCCAAAACACAAATTACTCATAAAACATTTTACCTTTTTTAAGCTTACCTGTTCAATCTTTCTCAATTCCTTACTGACCAATTTTCCTAGAAACCCGATGTTAAAAAACTATCTTAACTAAGCTAATACTTTCATCAAACAACTAGCCAACATACAGATTTCAACCTCCAATAAAGACTTCAGTAAACTACTGTACTTTATGAGCAGAAACACGGAATGACTAAGATCTGGAAAATATAGCAGCAGAAATATAAATGAACAGCAGACACATTCACCACATTTGACACAGAAAATTTAGGCAAAGCCTCTGGAAAAACCCACAAGGAGAAAACTAGTCCAAGAGAGTATTCTTCTTATTGAGCTCAGAGATTACAACAGCAGTCTGCTACAACATTAATTACACAGTGCTTAACTTACAAACTATGCCCACAAACACATTTATTTCTATGCCAAAAACTCACAAAATCTGCAACAAGAATCTACCATGAAAATTGTGCCAAGGCTCAGCAATACGTCTTGTACTGTACGGTCTTTACAGGCAACAGAAATTCCTCAATATTTGTGCACAATAACAACACTCTTTTGGACGGATTGTACGAACCAAAAATCAGCAAAAATAGTGCCTAGAAATTTGTGCCATCTGCAGCCTCGATTTATGTGCACACCCAGTTGTACGGCCATCTTTCTCAGTTGTATGGATGTTGCCTCTGCCATGAGATGCGTTCCCACACCTTCTCTTGGGATTTTCACCCCCTTTTGTTGTTGCTACTTCTCTTCTCCTTCAGCTCAAAACTCTCTTGAAACTCTCTTTGAATGTGTGCCTCTATGTCTCCCTCACGCTGCTTTTAATGACTCATTTAGGGTAACTGCCCTAACCCTTGATATTCTATGGCTGAGATTCACTCTTAGCCCACAAGATCGACGAATGTGACTTTTTCCCTCATTGAGATGACTTAGTC